>CAEFZP010002807.1:27500-72500 GCA_903064625.1 Mallotus villosus | reverse complement strand
CTCTGGGAAGCTGATCCCCTGGTCCTAACCTTTCAGGCTCCGTGCCACAGAAGTGGCCCTCGTGTCCCCTCCCAGCCAGGCTCGGACCCGTGGGCACCCTGGGAGGAAGGCCTAATGACGGAGGCACAATGCATCAACAAAAGACACCCCCAACCAGATGGTAAATTATCAGCAATTGTTCAAAAACAATGTGGCCCGTTGATGACAGGCGAGCTTGGCCGCTGGCAAGAGAAGAAAGGTAGGGATGGTGTTAGTGTGTAGCGTGTGTTGTGTGATGTGCGTGTGTTTTTAGCTTTTTTTTTCTTTTCAACTACTCCTCCACCCACTACTTCTGTGGGGGAAGACCAAAGTCATTGTGGGTGGCTTTGATTGGCTGAGCCACACACACACCACACACACACACACACACACACCACACACACACACACACACACACCACACACACCACACACACACACACACACACAGTATCCCTCCCACAATCTCTGGCCTCCACACATACAGTGAGAGGGAAAAAGAGAGGTGATGTTGGAAGTCGAGCTGGGATTCTGCTCTGATGGCTCCTGTTTTGCATGTCATCGGTCCACACGCCACCCACCACCCACTTCCAGCTAGCGGTGATAAACTGATGGTGTGTGTCTGATAAAGAGACCAGGATGTCAGACATTCTCTTCATTATTGCATCACAGTGACTGATTATTACGTTCGTGGTCTGCCCTACTTTTACAGTCGATGCGTTCCAAAGTGTTCCAACAGTTCCGATCCCGATGATATTCCAGAAGTCATTGGCCAATAGGCAGGATTCTTTTCCATCAGTACACTACACAGTTAAAGTGAGCCCATTCGTCTGTATTTATATGACACAAGACTACATCAGAAAAACCTCTCTAAGCTATTAGACTGAAGGAGACTATATCGGTGTACAGGGTCAGCCAGGACATTTACCATAAGTATTCAAAGTCAAGTTATTAAAAAGTGATTTATTTGAGAGATTACAGCAATTGTTCCATAGCCTTTTGACTTTACAGACATTAAATAAACCAAGTCATAAATATCAAAGTCCCTAAGGCCATTCGTCAATATGAGAAGAAAATGGACACGCTTAAGATGGTTAAATGGTTGGATGAAAGCCCCAGGGTCCAATGAGGTAGTGTATTTAGCTGTATATTTAGGAATAACAGGACTTGTTCAAACCACACAATAGCGACTGGCCTCAGCTTGGACCCACACAGCCATAACAACCTACAACTTATTTTAGGCCGACCACTGAATGGTTTCCCCAAAACACACACTCCCTGGCCCAAGATTGTGGTATTTACCAGAACCACAATCTATTACTATTAAAGAATAAATCAAATAAGAAAAGGAGAATGCCAAGAACAACAATCTTTCAAAATTGTTCTGTACAGTAGAGCTTTCCAGATTCGAGTTGATTTGCATGGACTGAGGAGAACTTAGAGTACTGGACAAGCTGGAGTTACATTTGTTTATCTTGCTTCAACAAATGGATAATTTGAGAGAAGAGAACTCTTGCCTGGCCTGCTTCTTAACCACGTCAAATCAATTTTTCAAATGCATGTTTCTCATACCAAACTACTGATGTCCTAAAAAAAACGTTTTCAGCTGGCAAAGTGGATCTTTTCAATAAACGAAATGAACGCTTGTGTGTCGAACTTACGAACAGCCTTACGTGTACTACCTGAGAAGCCTACCTTAGAGGTGTGAACACAGCCTTTTTAGGTTTCGGGAATTTATTTTCTCGAATGTGATGCCACCTGAGTCAGACAAAACGTCTCAGGTTGACACAAGTCCGCTGCTCATTCCTTCCTGCTTCGCAAGGCAGAACGGCTCGTGAACCTTGGGAATTCCACAGGCGAAGTTCTCCCGCAGGTTCTGCATGGACAGTATGACACGCCATGGAAAGGAAACACGTCCTTTCGTGGCCGTCAGCCGAGGACGAATCATCCATGATTCAAACCCACATTCAAACAGAAGCCATCTGCCATCCTAAGACTGAAGATACTAAGGACTCTACATAAACACCTGTCTGTGACACTGCAACATTTCAAAAGACATTTGAACTTCTTTTGAAAGCAGCTTCACCGTCTCGTTTTCTCTCTGATATGGTGTTGATTTATGGTCCACCAGTTCATATAAAACATCACAGGACTGAGCTCAGGATGAGGTGACAGGGGAGGAGGAGGAGGGCTGGACGGCGTGTCTGAATCCACCACACGTGGGGTTTAAGAAGCACAGCTCCGGGGCAGTAGAGAGGGTGAAGCACGTCGGAACACGAAAGGGGAGTTAGTGGCAAGTATGAGGAACCCTCGACATGTACCAGTTGTTCTCTGGTTCTTACTGCTTGTTCTGTTCCTCAGATAGAACTCCCCCTCCCTCCGAACGGACAGGATGCCGAACGATGACAGACAACTGTCTTTTAGACATGTTGGTCTCTCTCTGCACGTCTCTCCCTACCCTTTTCTCACTCTCACTGTTCTCCTTGGACAGAGAAGTAATAGACACAGCTTGAAAAGACAGACAGACAGGCAGACAGGCAGGCAGACAGACAGGCTGGCAGGTAGGCAGGCAGAACGAGTATTCTGCACTTTATTAAAGATTTGGTGAGGGGTGTGATTCCAAATTGTCAAGTCATCATTTATAAGTCAAACCTGTGATTAAGTTGAGATTCATGACTTCCAGTCCTTTTGTTGTTTAACACAATCCCAGGGGTGTGATCAGTTGAAATCGTGCCAAGCCTGACAGAGGCGTCGAAGGTTCTGTATAGTAGACGAGGGTAGCTAGCATGCGAGAGAGAATCTGAGAGCGAGTAAGAGAGATAGAGAGAGCGAGCCTATCTATCGCGATATAGCTCACGAACAGATGTAGAGAGATATCTCTCTCTCTCTCTCTCTCTCTATCTCTGCTCTCTCTCCTACTCTCTCTCTCTCTCATCGCTCTCTCTCTCGCTCTCTCTCTCTCTAACTACGTTACAGGTGGTTGTCACATTCTTGGCAGGGACACGGCCAGTGGAACCAAACAGGTGAAGGTCTCCATCGTATGCCTGTCTGCAGTGTTGCCAGGCGCCAGATTTGTCGCTAGTCGCCATCTGAGATTTGTTGTCGCTAGGGCAAGGTGAAAAGTTGCTAAATCTAGCTAGGGTAATTACTAAATTGGCAACACTGCCTGTCTGACTTTCCACATCTGTCCTAACGCCTCCTTCTCACTAAGCATGGATAAATCCAAACTCATATCAAACACAGGTGATCGGATTCCAGCAACACAGTCCTCTTCTGTCACTGTCAAGTGACACGTGTACCGATAAGAAAGTTAATGGTAACCTTCCTCTCTCATCGCCTTCCCTCCTCGCACGCCGATTAATCTCAGTTTGGGCGTGACAGACAGACTCACCGTCGGAACCTGTCGGATTCAAGGTTGCTGAGTGGAGCTTGGAACTGCAGTGTGTTTGTGTTTTGACGTGTGTGTGTGTGTGTGCGTTCCTCCTATCGCTGTCTGCCAAAGCCACTTCCTTAAACATGTAGATATAATCCTGTCATCGCTGCAGGGGAAGTTATGTAGAGGCCAGCCAAAAGGAGAGAAAGATATTTGGAATGGTGTAAGAGAGAGAGAAAGAGACGGAAAAAAAATGAGAGATAATATGAAACGACTTACTTTCCAAGGTATAGTCAAACACAAGTCAAACCAAAGTAGAGATGTGAGAACGTCAGTGGTTTAAAACAGCTAAACATCGAGACAAATTCAATCAGGATTGTTGAAATTGCAGTGCGGTTGCAGATTTAGTCAGTGTGCTGGACTGCACATTATGTGAAGGAAAAGGACGTGTTAGCCGTTCACGGTAGGCCTAACCGTGGTGGTTTATGGTAAAATCATCTTGTTCTGGAAAAAGCTGAGAGGAAAGCACAAGAAACGACAGACTGCCTGCGAAGGAAAGAAGATAAAGTTCTTAAAAATAAAGAAATCAGTCCTTCCATTCCATCTGTCACCAGAAGCCAGTGTTCTCCTCTCCGCTTCGATTGTCTTGGCAACGACTGCTAACACTCCATGACGGGAGGATTTCATGGATGACATGTATTAACCAAATACTGTACAAACAGAAAGCACATCTGGTAATTCTGAAACGAGGGAGGGAGGGAGGGAGGGAGGGAGGGAGGGAGGGAGGGAGGGAGGGAGGGAGGGAGGGAGGGAGGGAGGGAGGGAGGGAGGGAGGGGGAGGGAGGGAGGGAGGGAGGGGAGGGTAGGGAGGGAGGGAGGGAGGGGAGGGGGGAGGGAGGGAGGGGAGGGAGAGGGGAGGGAGGAGGGAGAGGGAGGGAGGGAGGGGAGAGGAGGAAGAGGGAGAGAGGGAGAGAGGGAGAGAGGGAGGGAGGGGGAATCCTGCAAAGACCAGAGGTGCTATTTTATAAGCTGCTCACTGTCAGAGGAGAATGTCCTGGACAACAACCATTTTTTCTTCTGATGACACAGAGCCTCTGTATTACACACACACCACACACACACAACACACACAGCACACAACACACACAAACCTACACGCACCCACACGCACACACGCCACACACACCCACACACACACACACACACGCACACATACACATACAAAACTCAGACTATGAACAGAGATTAGCTCAACTACTCCTCCTCCCACTACTTCTGTGGGGAAGACCAAAGTCATTAGCTCTTTAGAGACCAGCAGATACCTGGACTGAGGTTCCCTCCTTTTTAACAAAGTGAAAGAATTTGCTCAACCCACCATTTACCAAATAGGCGCCTTCCAAAAGTAACACAGCCTTCCGTTCTACATATCGTCCCGCCACGAAATTCAAATCCTTCCCGGAGGTTTGAATAACAATCTGTATTCTCTCCAAGTCTAGAAGTAGCATCTGTCAATATAAAGTATAAATGAGTGGTTTGGTGATACAGCTGACTGGCCCCTAGCCATCTCTCTAAAGTAAAGAGAGGGAGGAAAGATTCTGTGGAGGAAAACAGTCTAGAATTTGGTTGTTATACTCCGGGCCAGCCCTTCCTCTATCTATCCTACACACTGCAGCTGAGAGAAAACTGAAGAAAACACAGTTGGAGTGCCAAGGGGTATTCTGCTTTCTGCACACAACACACACCCACACGTGTGAGACCACACACACACACTTATACACAAACACACGCCCCAGTTCCACCTATACACACAAACAGACCTACCGTCTGCCTCCACTGGAACCTCTGTGAAAGGGGAGGGAGGCGACCGAGGAGAGAGAGGGAGGAGGAGCGAGGGAGAGGGAGGGAGGAGAGGGAGGAGGGAGGGAGGGAGGCGAGCGGAGAGGAGAGGAGAGGAGAGGAGAGGAGAGGAGAGGAGAGGAGAGGAGAGGAGAGGAGAGGAGAGGAGAGGAGAGGAGAGGGACGAGGAGAGGAGAGGATGAGGAGAGGAGAGGAGAGGGAGGAGAGGAGGGAGGGACGGGAGAGGAGGGGAGGAGAGGAGGAGGGAGGAGGGAGGAGGGATGGAGGAGAGAGGGGGGAGGAGGGAGGAGGAGGGGAAGGGAGGGGGAGAGGGAGAGGGAGAGGATGAGGGGGAGTCCTTTTCCTTTCACAGCCCACTTCTCTTTCTCCTACTCTATCTAAATCTCTAGCTGTTATTATCATCACCATCCCTCATTATCTGTGAGAGCTGGGCCTCCTTCTCTTGACTCGGGGGATGATGAAAAAGCCTGAACTCGGGAGCCACGGCAACTAGATCAGCAAACGGTCCTGACGCGCTCCTGGTGAGTCTGCGCATGCAGGCTCAGACAAACATCATCTGAGTCTGAACTCATGTTGGGTCAGGGGTCTGTTGGCTACCTTGGAGTTCCAGTAAAGGAGCTGGAAGATTGTGTGAGTCCATTTGTGTGTTTTGTCATGTTTGTGTGGCAGTCTTGTGTGTGTGTGTGTTTACCTTCTTGGTTTAGTCAGTTAGTTTGCAACTGTTCCATTTGGAGCTTTGGGACCAAAAGAGAAAGTTTAACATCCCATTCAAGTTGATGTAGTATCCAGAGTTGGGTCTGTAAATACATAACAGCTATGGTTTCATACTTGTACTGAAACAGCTGAACGGGACAAGCCAACACAGAGTCCATCTCAAAGATTGTGTGTGTGTGTGGTGTGTGCGCGCGCGTGTGTGTAAGCGTGCGGAGGGGAAGTGATAAACTCGCTAAAGTAAACCCCAGCAGCCTGCATGCTGCCCTTCCCTCTCCTACTGAGCGAATCAACTGGACAATCCAAAACAAAACACGATTCCTTCCACTGGATCCTGGATCTACACCTAACTTTTCCAGCGAAAGCCACAAGACAACACAACACAAACACAAAAAACAACACACACACAAAAAAACGACAAACAAAACCACTACACACACAGACAACCCACAAAACAAAAAAACAAAACACATAACAAAACAAACAAAACAACACACACATACACAAAAAACCACAAAAACAACAAACACACACACAACCCTCCAAACAACACAACAAACACAAACCACAAAACATCACACAGACAAACCACCCACCCACACAAACACACACAACCCACACACACACACACAACACCCCCCTCCCCACACAACTCCCCCACACACACCACCCACCCCTCCCCACACACACCACCACCCTCCCCCACACACACACCACCCCTCCCCCACCCACACACTCCCCCCACTCTCCAGTTGATGCTTTCTCCCCCCTTACTTTTTACTTCTTTTTTTTGGTCTTTTTCTTCTTTTTCACATGCTTTTACAGTGAGGTACGCTGAAAGCTTTCTTTGTTGCTACGGTCTAAGGCGTCTGAATAGTCCCCAACAGCCTCCAAGATTCAGAGCCCCAGAGACCGCCACTGAATAGAATTCTCCCTCTGACTTCTCCCTGGCCGGCCCACAATGAGAGAGACCACTCCTTTTTTTTCTAGTCAAGCTCTCACTAATGGTTAAGACAATATTTGCAGGAATGAGGGGGGATTTAATTTGCATTCAGCCAGTCTCCATTTCTTTTCACATGGCCTGGGTCTCTGCTCTGTTCAGTTCAACTCTGCAGCAGACTCTCTGAAAATAAGCATTTTGACGATTTCTCTTTGATTTTTTTTCCGACCCTCCCCCCTTCTTTTTGTTCTATCAAACACCATTGCTGCCCTGCTCTTGGTTTCTCTAATTCAAAACGGAACAAGGAGAGAGGGGGGTGGAGGGAAACAGGTGTGGGTTTGAAGAGCAGAGCTAGGACGGTGCCAGTACAAGTAGAAAGCCATGATTTTTAAGTAGGGCTTGTTTTCCTAAACACATCATTTATACTAGTTTATGAAATTAATATGTAGGCCCATTGGACTATTAACAGTAATCTGAACCATATTTCTAGCTTCCGCACTAGTTTCATGGGAATATTTTCTTCAGGTGTAATATAATTCTCTGTTGTCTCAGTTAACTTTGAAAACAGAAACATGAAAGACTGCCTTGCAGTGGTTAACAGGACTTCCGATTAGCTGAGAAGCTTCTCATAAACTGATATTCTCAAAGCTATTGTTGCAAGTTCAAAATCACCTCCCGGCTACAAAAAAAATAATTCCATGGCCCCTTCTATGATTAAATAAAGTAATTAGCGAAATTGTTTTAAAAGAAAAGTGTTTTCGATTACAAAGAAAAATCTAGGCGACAAAACCCTGAGCTAATGCTGACTGACAGGGGGGTGGATGCAAGTCTCTGTTTTCCCCTTTGGGGAGGTTTGAAGTCTATTTAAGCAGGTTCCGCACACAATACTAATTATCCTGGCGCAGTTTTCTCCATTTGATGCTGAAAAATGAAATCGTTCAGGGATTGTTGCATAGAAATTCCCTGAAAATGCCCCGTCGCGTCTGTTACGGTCGCTAAATAACTGACTTTTGTTTTTGAAACCACGAAACTGTAGAAGTTGCAGATTTGGTATTACAACACGCTCTAGCAGGACGCGATGAGACAGACTAAGGGATGGATTTCACGCTTAAATATGACAATGGGACACACGTACAAACTCCTTGTGGCTTTGGCTTTGAAGGCGGGATCTGGCTGTGCTATTCATCGGATTCCGTCTCAATATCTAGTTCCTCAAAACAATTCGACTCAATCATCAATGCGAGATGAGAGGAGGAAAAGAAAACATGTCTGTGTTGGTGTCGGGATCCCTCATTGCTTCGTCTGAAACGCGCTTCAATATGAGAAGGATTGTCCAACAACAATAGTTACTCTTTGATGGAAATGCACCTGAGCTACCTGGAGACAGGCAGGCAGGCAGGAATACTTCTCATGATTATCCTGAATGATGTCACCAAGGGAGACACTTTATGCTGTACCTGTACTATATGAGAGGCAATGACTTTGCTTCTCTTCTTTGTTGATAGAGCACACTTGTGAAATAATGAGCAGAATTCTCATCTGTGGGTGTGTGAGAGAGTGAGATAGAGAGTGAGTCAGTGAGAGAGTGAGAGAGGGAGGGAGAAAGAGAGAGAGTGAGAGGGGATTGCTCTCTCTGACTCATTGCAATCACTCACACTGCCAAGCGCCATTCAATTCTAATTATTATTCCTCTCAAATGCTGCGATTGAACTTTCCACACTTCTCCCAAGTTAGATGTAATGCGGGGAGGTCGCTTTTTGGTTTCAGGAGTGTGGGGGGAGTAGGGGGGGAGAGTGTAGGGAGCGGGGGAGACGATGAGGGGAGGGGAGGGAGAGAGGGAGGAGGGGATGAGGGAGGGGGAGGGGAGGACTAGGGGAGGGGCGCAGGCAGGAGAGGAGGCGGAGCGAGGCCGAGAGAGCGGAGCGCAGCGCGATCTCGCGAGTGCGAGGCGCGACTGGAGGGGGAGAGGAGGGGACGATGGAGGGGAGGACGGAGAGGGGAGGGAGAGGAGGAGAGGAAGGGGGAGGTCGAGTCGTGGCGGGGAGCGGGTGGAGGGGAGGGAGTGGACGGAGGAGGACGAGAGGAGAGAGCGAGGGGAGGGAGAGGAGGGAGGAGATGGGAGAAGGAGGAAGAGTGGAGGGAGAGGAGGAGAGGAGGAGAGTGAGAAGCAGCTTGCCTCCCCTTCCTCCTCTTCCTTGTCTTGTGAGAGAGAGAAGGACAGTTGTTAATGAACTGGTAGAGCTCATATTGAATGAGGGTTGCAGGTGCAGTTTTTTTTACAGAGTTCTAGGAATCTGATTGAGGGAGACCAGCTCCACACAGTTTTGCCTCCAGTCATATTGACCTCCAGCCAGACCCAGGCAGTCAGGGCCTCAAATGACTGCAGGGGATGTGTGTGGCCTGCCTGCCTGCCTGCCTGCCTGCCTGCTGCCTGCTGCCTGCCTGCCTGCCTGCCTGCTGCCTGCCGGCCTGTCTGTCTGTCTTGTCTGTCTGTCTGTCTGTCTGTCTATCTGCCTGTCTCCCTGCCTGCCTGTCTGTCTGTCTGTCTGTCTGCCTTTCTGCCTGCCTGCCTGCATGCCTGCCTGCCTGCCTGTCTGTCTGTCTGTCTGCCTGTCTGTCTGTCTGCCTGTCTGTCTGCCTGTCTGTTGTCTTTCTGCCTGTCTATCTGTCTGGAAGTCTCCCTGCCAGCCTGCCTGTACAGCGGACAATGAGGGAAGGGCTGAAAACATGTTTAGGGAGACCAGCTCCACACAGTTTGCCTCCAGTCATATTGACCTCCAGCCAGACCCCAGGCAGTCAGGGCTCAAATGACTGCAGGGGATGTGTGTGCCTGCCTGCCTGCCTGCCTGCCTGCCTGCCTGCCTGCCGGCCGGCCTGTCTGTCTGTCTGTCTGTCTGTCTGTCTGTCTGTCTGTCTGCCTGTCTGTCTGTCTGTCTGCCTTTCTGGGTGTCTGCCTGTCTGTCTGTCTGCCTGCCTGCCTGCCTGCCTGCCTGCCTGCCTGCCTGCCTGCCTGCCTGCCTGCCTGTCTGTCTGTCTGTCTGTCTGTCTGTCTGCCTGTGTGTCTATCTGCCTGTCTGTCTCCCTGCCAGCCTGCCTGTACAGCGGACAATGAGGGAAGGGCTGAAAACATGTTTAGTTGTCCAGAGGGCAAATACCCAGTCAGTCCCCCATCCAGAGGGCAAATACCCAGTCAGTCCCTCATCCAGAGGGCAAATACCCAGTCAGTCCCTCATCCAGAGGGCAAATACCCAGTCAGTCCCTCATCCAGAGGGCAAATACCCAGTCAGTCCCTCATCCAGAGGGCAAATACCCAGTCAGTCCCTCATCCAGAGGGCAAATACCCAGTCAGTCCCTCATCCATCGAATATACCAGACGTGGTGCCAGAGAGAATCAGTCTGACAGCTTGTCTGTCTAAACCACTACTGGAGTCCACCAGCCCAGTCTGCACACAGTATCCATTCTAATGACTCTATCTATATGTTTTTTTTAAAATATGTATATCTTTAATTGCATCCCAGGATACTGGGAACTAAATTAATCTAAATTTTCAAACTTCATTCCTATTCAAATTGTTATGTTCAGAGTAACTGTACTAATGGTGTTCTTCCCATCCCAATTACCCAACAGGATATGTCTTGCTTCTGACATGACAAACTGTCAGATGATTATAATTTAGTGTTATTTCCTCAAAAACAACCTTTCTCCACATTCTTCTCCTCCTTTGTGGCGTTCTGCCACAGGAAGGGAGGTGGTTTGAGGGCAGAATCACCTGTTCTGCCCTATACTTAATCTGACAGGCTGTCTCCCTCAGAGCTGGTGAAACTCCACTCCTCCAGTATCGGGCATCACACTTATGATAAACACTTAAGTGAAAAGTGAACCGTTTTTTTGGCACTGCCCTTCTGATTGTAAATCTTCTACAACCAATTGGTCTTAATCTTTCGCTTGAAGGTTCCGTGTTAGCGTGTTAGTGTGTTAGCGTGTTAGCGTGTGCGCGCACGTGAACGCAAGCGTGGTTTTGTGCGTGCTTCTGTCTGTGGCCGTTTCATTTAGTCTATAATGTATGATTCTGTTAAAAACAGAGGCAAGCAGAGTTCTGACCGCATTGATAAAAAAAACACAGACGTGAGTCCAGGGAAGGCAGTCCTCCGATAAACCAACATCGCTAACCTAACTCCTGGTGTTTAGAATTGCTAATGGTGCGTTTGCTATTTCAAAGGCCTGTGGCATTTTCTTTACATCACGTTCCAAGCCCTGGGAACGTCCAATCACATCGGCATCCCCACTGGAAGGGAAACATTGGTTGCGTCTGTTTGTGTGTGTGTGGTGTGTGTGTGTTTGTTTGTGTGTGTGTGTGTGTGTGTGTGTGTATATGTGTACCCTGACTGTTCCTCTCAAATCGTGTGGTTTGTCAGTCAGATTGGATCATCAAAGTGAGGTGATGTCATCTGTGCCAGCCCTCTCTCATTCCAAAATTGTCAGAATAATTGTGTAGAATAGTTTCATAATAAACGGTGAAAACCATACACCATAACCCTTTAACCCATACCTAGGATCATGGCAAGATTGTGGCAATTTTGGGGATCATTGCGGATTTTCCATTGAGCAAGTCATGGGGACGCTGAGAGAAGGAGAACGAGAGAGAAAGAGCGAGAGAGGAGCAAAGCGAGAAGAGAGAGACGAAGAAGAGAGAGAAGGAAGCGAAGAGAAGAGGAGAAGGAGAAAGAAGCAGATAGAAAGAAAGAGACATAAAGAAAGAAAGAAGAAGAGAGAGAAGAGAAGAAGAGAGAGAGAGAGAGAAGAGAGAGAGAAGAGCGAGAGAGCGAAGAGCAGAGAAGGAAGGAAAAGAGAAAGAGAGATAGAGAAGAGCAAGAGAAGAGAAGAGAAGAGCAGAGCAGAGAAGAGAAGAGAAGAGAAGAGAAGAGAAGAGAGAAGAGAGAGAGAAGAGAGACGAAGAGAAGAAAGAAAGCAAAGAAAGAAAGAAGAGAGAGAGGAGAGAGAGAGAAAGAGAGAGAAGAGAGGGATCTAGATCGTACAGAACTGAGACTCCATCTCTCGCTAGATATCGACTCTATCTACCTAGATAGATCTCGATTACCACGCGATCTACCTCATCCCCCTCCTCCTCTCATCTACTCTCTCTCTCTCTCTCTCTCTCTCTCCCTCTCTCTCTCTCTCTCTGGCTATGTCCTCCTCCGGGCCATGTCTGAAAGATGTCCGTGAGGCCAGGCTCTACTGTGTGCGTGACTGAGGGGTGGGCAGGGGGGTCCACGGAGGGTCCCTGCCCTTGAGACAAAAGCCCCAGACCAGGGGTATTGTCCTGGGCTTTGTGGCAGTTGACTCGCTGGATTAGCCTCTTCCGTGGCCTCTTCCTCCTCACTCCGTCATCCCTCTCTACTGGCCCTCCCTGCGCCCATGAATACATCAGAATTGTCCAAACCGCCTAATACAACTATCTCATTATGATGTAATTGTGTTAGGTTCGACAGGAGCGTCTCTTCCCTCTGCAGGCCTGTGGCGTTCGCGCGGGGAGAAACTGCAGCCCATGGCGCGAGAATGCGCTGGTGTCAAGGCAGGTTACCTTTAAAGACCGCTTTATCAGCCTCCAATTAGACCTAATTGGATGATAGTCACCCCCTTAAATTAGGTCGCCTAATATATGCTCCCGCTGTCACACAACCGTGTACAAATAATGAATAAATATTTGAGGTGCTCGTCTGTGTTGTCTAGCACGCTCGGCGGAATGCGGAACAGAAAAAAGCTCAACAGAAAAGCCAATTAAGCCGAAAACTACACCTCGCTAGAGTAAACAGAGAGAAGAAATAACAACGCAAGGCGACAAGGCACAGCTAAAGGTAAAGGAATGTGGTGTTTGCTTTTCCTGAGATTGAATATTTAACGAAGCCCGTGGTTAAAAAGTAACATAATGCTCTGCCATTGACAGCTCCATTAATTTTTAACCAGTCAAGCAGGAATTCAGCTGTGTTCTCTGGAATTGGTTTTGCATAAAGAATTAGGACACAACATGAAAGCAAGGAATTTAAAAATTGATCAAAAGTCCAAATGGACATGTTGCTCGTATCTGGTGTCTCCCCGTGTGCGACTGTGGCATTTATCAGTGAAGTGGTGTGTGTACTTCGTCGTTGTTTAAGTGTGTGTACTTCGTCGTTGTTTAAGTGCGTGTGTACTTCGTCGTTGTTTTCTTGGCGGTTGGCAGCGTGTCTTACATATAAACCCACACGGGCAACGAGGGATACGATACTTCACTTAGCCTACTCAGTCAGCGAATGTCTGTTCCCAGGACACTGGCTTTTTGTTTTTAAAACACAAGCAACTGTCTCCGTGAAGCAAATTGGAGGAAACTAATCTACAGTGAATAATAGCTAACTGCTAAATTGACAAAGTTTACAAAGTAGCGATCGGTTGATGTGTAGCTGTCACACTGAGACGAGGGGATAGCAAGCAAACCACCAAGCAACATGATTAATTGCCTCGGACAGATAAACGAGGGGCACGATTTAATCACTTGTAAACAGCTCTAAAAAGCATGCAGCGTGTTCTAGTTTTCTCTTCTTTAAAAAAGAAAAAGTGACTCAGTAGGAGATGGGGAGTGAGAGGGAGCAATCTGCTGAGTAAAACGGTCTCACCATAGGCCAGATAGATGGGGTTAGAATACAAAAAAGGCCTTGCAGTTCCACAGATAATAACACAGACTTTTCAATCAACTCTCCCTTCAGCACACCATGCCAGCCAACTTTAGCCCTGACCATTCAGTGGAAAAATGTATTTTCCTGATAATTGCACTGGGATATTGAGATTGCATTGCCACAGGGCAAAACGACCCCAACACTGAGACTCTTCAGCGTGGCGGCTGAATGAACCAGCGAACAGCAACAGGTGTGGACCGTGTTTGATCCTGGAAGAATGAGAGGAGAATCAAGCACAGACAGGGCGAGGAGGAGTCACATTTAGTCTTTCATCACTGTAGAACCATGGGAGGCGTTGCTAAGGGCCAGGCGTACATAGCAACGCGTGGAGAAGCGTCTTGAAAGTACACTGAAGGAAATGGAAAAGCACTTGACTCGACTCTTGAAATGTCATCTTTTTATGTTTTGTTTTTCCCAAAAGATCAGATTCAACCGGTTACAACACAGACTATCAGCCTGTTATTGGTTCTTGGTGCTGTATTCACGATGTATTCACTCATGCTTGGTAACTTAGTAAGCGTTTAAAGGTTAACGGTTTAATTATTTGAAAGGAAAAGTGCTGATAAGGTCTTGTAAAAGTGCTGACTGGCGCAAGTACTAGCGCTATAGGAGTGATACAGCCTGCCATTAAACAGATATTTCGACGTTTAGCATAGCGTGGATGTAATCAACAATTTTAGTGTGGAAAAGACCCATTGCTAAACAAGGCCCAGAGGACTCCTAATCCGTCTATTTTCTTATCCAACTGTAGGTGTTCTATCTATACAGTAGATATCCTCTGGACTTAGTGCCAGAGGCTAAGTGGTCTGTGTTGGCTCTGAGGAATAGGGACATTATCTCCGTAGATAACGGATGTGTGAGAAGACCAACCTACGCTTGGAAGCTCTAGCTAAACAATGAGCCGGTTAACCCCCACCCAAATACTGCAGTTCGTTAACAATCGTGTTAATCATTTGTTTGCACTGGCAGACAAACAGTCATTAGCAGAGCAGATAGACAGAAGATCTGCTGCTTGTGGATTCAAGTAAACGAGCAGCTTATGAAATCCTCAGTGTTCTAGTCCGAATACACATTGTATTTGTTTTCGAAATCTCGTCTGTCTTCTAAATAGATCTCTGGAACAAACTGAAAAAAAATCCTAAAATAGTATTATGGATTGGAAAGCAGTAAAATATTCATCTCAATTTTGGGGAATGGCCTTTTTAAAATCTTCAACTTTCACGTACTTGTTTACTCCCAAAAACATATTATTAGAAAATATGTATTACACCTTTATCCACCAACTGCCTAGATGAAGTCTGGATTAGCAGGTGAGTCAGGAACTTCTAGTCCACTCAATCTTCTTCACACGAATCCAGCACACAGAGTATCCAGATCTGTCTACAAGCCTAACGACAGAAACATCTAGAACCTGCAGATCTCATCAGTAACTGTCACTCTGAGACTGAGTTGTAGGACTCTTGAGCGCTGAGCCGTCTAATGAGGCGTGCAGGCCTGACTGTGGGAACCTGGAGATGCGCTCAGCCTCTGTCAGCTTCTGTCACTGTGGACAAACAAGTGAAACGCACATTAGGTGAGATGTGATACACACTCCTCCACCCCACCCCCGAAAAAAACACCCCAGCCCTGCAAACAATAGGACCTATGACCTTAAATGTTTTATTTGACCCCTACTTCTACCCAAAGTGATCCGTTTTCTTCCACAGGTAAACCTCAGCGGTTAAACATTCCGGAATTACGTTACACTCCGGAATGACAGCGGTAGAACATTCCAAAGCAAATCCTTCTTTTTCCCAGTGTGCGTCCTACAGACGCGCTTTCTGAGCGGGATTTGCACATTTTTCCTTCAGCAGTGACTCACCTCCTCTTACGCACACCAACGGGAGAGAGAGAAAGTCTCTAGTCC
This sequence comes from Mallotus villosus, assembly GCA_903064625.1. NCBI lineage: Eukaryota > Metazoa > Chordata > Actinopteri > Osmeriformes > Salangidae > Mallotus > Mallotus villosus. The sequence continues at coordinate 56,988 of CAEFZP010002807.1, read as the reverse complement.
TCAGAAACGAAAACATCTCCATATGCTTGAGGAAAACCTCGGCCTAGCATGGGATGCAGCAGCATTCGCGAGAGCTGAATTTCTGTCTTGTTGTCAGCTTAGACCTGAAGTTCATGAATATACAGTAGGTTACCTTCACTTCAAAACAGCAGTCTCCATTCAGCTCCTAGTCGGTACAGTACAGAGACCTGAGGAGATGTCGACAGAAGGGGAGGAGGCTAATAGACTTAGCATTAGCTGTAAACAAAATGAGATTACTGGGGAAAGCGAATGCAGAATTTGATTTGCTCAAGCTTAAAGTAAACAGCTTGTCAAACTGTTGGTCTGCCAGAATGAAGCCAGCCAGCAAATGCGTATTTGATTTACAAGCTTATGGCTAAGTACTGTATCTCTTACAATTTAAAAATATCCCTGCATGTGGCATATTGTACCTGTAATTGGCAGCTGTGAGAAGTGGATATCCAGCACAGTTTCTCAAAAAATATAAATCATTTGAATATCAGTGACAGGTTGTCATTCACCAGTTCATTGTGTTTGAGGAATGGAGTGGTAAACATAATTAAAGTTTTGACAGCTATATCGCCTACAGAATACCTGCCAGGATATGCATACTGATAAACAAAAACTGATAAACAAGATTAGTAAATAAGAAAATCACGCTCACACAAGACACCTGAATGTTAGTTTTTGTGCATGTGTTTTGGCGACATTAGCATAATCCATGGCGTAATAGTATAAAACAGAACTGCTATCGCCATGACGAAGGCGATCACGAGTCACTACTCCTTATGGGAATAAAACTCAGCTAAATGAGATGGAACCAGGCTTAGTGCTCATATTATGTGATAAATAGGATTTAACCAAGTCTGGATATCTGGCATGTTCTATATCTTTTTTTTCTTCTTTTTTTTCTCGTTCTGATGACTGCAGCACTCATATTATTTCTCCTTCGCCGCAGGGAGAAAGTTTTCACTGTCTCCCACAAAACCCAGGCTAATTGCATGTCAATAATTCAATGCTTAATTTTAATGACCAGGAGAGTTCATTTATTCGTTGCCGGGGCTGGCTGACGATGTGATTAGCAGGGATGAAAGATAGAGCTGAGGGGAGAGAAAGAGAGGGGGAGGGAGGGGTGGGGAGGAGAAAAGGGGGAGGAGATAACGGAGGATCTCCCATTCTCTTTTCCTCCTCACCCTTCCGAGATGGCGAAAGGTCTCCCAGACTCCTGAGTCGACAGTTTGGAGTGTGCGTGCCGGGGGCACAACACGGAGGAGGAGATGGGGGGTGGAGGAGCAGGGGGGTGGAGGAGCAGGGGGGTGGAGGAGCAGGGGGGGTGGAGGAGCAGGGGGGTGGAGGAGCAGGGGGGTGGAGGAGCAGGGGGGTGGAGGAGCAGGGGGGTGGAGGAGCAGAGGGGGTGGAGGAGCAGGGGGGGTGGAGGAGCAGAGGGGTGGAGGAGCAGGGGGTGGAGGAGCAGGGGGGTGGAGGTGCAGGGGGGTGGAGGAGCAGGGGGGTGGAGGAGCAGGGGGGTGGAGGAGCAGGGGGGTGGAGGAGCAGGGGGGTGGAGGAGCGAGGATGGTGGAGGAGCAGGGGGGTGGAGGAGCAGGGGGGTGGAGGAGCAGGGGGGTGGAGGAGCAGGGGGGTGGAGGAGCTGGGGGGTGGAGGAGAGCATGGGGGTGGAGGAGCAGGGGGGTGGAGGAGCTGGGGGGTGGAGGAGCAGGGGGTGGAGGAGCAGGGGTGGTGGAGGAGCAGGGGGGTGGAGGAGCATGGGGGGTGGAGGAGCAGAGGGGTGGGAGGAGCAGAGGGGTGGAGGAAGCAGGGGGGTGGAGGAGCATGGGGGTGGAGGAGCGAGGGGGGTGGAGGAGGGATGAAAACAGGCCTGGGTGTTCATCTCTCTGTAGCGTTCAGGGATCGTTCTCTCTCGTGTCGGTAGACTCGACAAGAGATTGGATGTAAACACACATCATCGTGGGATCTCGAAGTTTGAGCCTTTTGCCGGGCCGCTCAAACGCCCGTCTCTCATCAATATCAGACAATATCACTCTGTGTGTGTTTTTCAATCGCAAGAACTTTAATTTCTCTCTCTTCCTCTGCCCTCCCCCGCCGGTTTTCTCTGCAATTGGTCCTAAATGAAGGCATCCTGCCTTGCCCCAACAATAGCACCTCTGCCTGAAGACGTGATAACAGCCGAGCCCAGCCTTTTGTCCTCTGATTAGCTGTCCCATTCAGGACTCGGCCCGCTAATTGCATAGCCTGTAATGCCTTACTGTAAGAATTAATGAGACACAATTACTGCACCCCTAACAAAACTCTGCGGCCCGACCGAAGTCCCCCTTTAGAAGAAGCTCCTTGAGAATTCCTGCAAATTGACAAATTTGTTCTGAGCTTGGTGGTTTTTGGTGCTTGTTGGTTTGGAGTCGGGGCGTGTAAGGATACATTTATTTTTTAGAGACTGTACCTCATAATTAGAGGAGAGTGAGAGAGTGATAGAGAGAGAAAGAGAGAGGGTGATAGAGAGAGAGAGTGGTGTGAGAGAGAGAGAGAGAAGAGAGAAAGAGAGAAGAGAGAGAGAGGTGTCAGGGTAGAGAGTAGCATTCAATAGCAAAAGGCCTGTAGATACAAAAGGCAGAAGAAGAATGGCATTTCAGACAGTGGAGTGAGACCTGCTTGGAAAGAGACAGTGTAAAGAAAGGGGTTGGAAAGAAGAAGACAGAGAGAGAGAGAGAGAGGGGAAGGTGGGGGAAGGGAAGGGAGGTGTGGAGAGCCAAGCGAGGTCGGTCGAATTCAAACAAACGCATTCTAGTTCTAAAGTTCTAAGTTCTAATTCTATACCTATTCCATGTGTTGATTAACGCATTTCGGATGACAGACGGCGAACGCTAGCAGGCTGCGCTAGGAACACTTTTGAAGAGGCTTCGACGGATTGGACGTTGGGAGCCTCGTTCACGTGGGAACCGAGTGTCGTTTCTTCGCTCCGAGCACAGTCGGTTCAGGCTGGAGAGAACACAGGATCTTCACACACAAACGTAGCCGAATCTCCAAGCTGCTACTGCTGCACCCTCACACACACACACCACACCACCACAGCATAGCATCCACGCACCACCGACACACACACACCACACCACACACACACACACCACACACACCACACACCACACACACACACACACACACACCATCACACACACACACACACACACACAGAGAGAAGTGACTATCAAAAGTAATGTTTATCTCTTCCATGCCTTTTCTGCACATAAGTTAGAAAGGTTGGAGGGGGTAAAAATCTACATTTGCATTAGCATACAAAATGCCCTCAGTCCCTACCTATCATTTATGCAGTCCCTGTTGGCGTGACTGACATCAGGAATGTGCAAAAACAGACCATTTGAGGACTACTAGTTACACAGATTTGAATATATTTCCATGCCATGTATAGTTTGTGAAGCTGTTTGTTTATGTGATTCTCTGAATTGCTCATGCTTTGCCTCAAAGTGATACACTCAGTATTCATTCTGCAAACCCACAGTTATTTCAACTGTGCGGTCCATTTTTAGAATATTTACAATTTTCAAGGTCCATTGAGAGTTGCTGTAAGGGTGAAACGACCTAGTTAGGTCAAATACAGGTTTCAATTCCCCACAGGCATTGAGTTTTTTTAAATAAATCGACTCAACTAAAATGATCAATGCTGTTTTCGAGGAAAAGACTAATCGACACTAAGCATATCGATTGCCATGGAGAGAGAGAGAGAGATTTTTGTCCAAAGAGAAAATGTAATTTTTGAGAAAAAGAGTGAGAGAGACGGGGGAAAGAGAGGGAGTTTTTTCCAAGTCGCCTTATGCGTTTGTAAGTTCTGAATTTGCTACAGCTCAGCCACCCTAAAGAGGATAGCACCTCTGTATGGAATATTTTCAACACGGGTTAGTCATTTCAAGAATGCCTACGCAGCTTTACTGTGTTTACTCACCTGTCAATCTGTTTTCCCTCTCTCTCCTGATTGAAACAAACCCCCCCAACATTGGGCTAAGTCCCTCGGCTTTGACTGTGCAAACGCAAGTACATTAGCACACACACACACACACACACACACACACACAACCCAACACTCTGTGTTATCTGCATGGGAGCCTGTCTCAGAGTGGCTCAACTCGGCCCCCCTGTACCTGAATGGTCTTTGTTTCTCAGTGACCCCGTCTAGAGTAGCTCGCTGCCCCGAGCCATTCCACTCCGGCTTTGGCCCTCATCAAGTTTCAAACTCTCAGAGTAAGAGACGGAGAGAGAGAGGGAGGGAGGGAGAGAGAGAGAGAGAGGAGAGAGAGAGAGAGAGGGAGAGGGAGATGGCGAGCAGGGAGAGGGAGGGGAGAGGGAGAGGGAGAGGGAGAGGGGAGAGGAGGAGGGCATGTACGAGAGGGAGAGGGTGCTATGACGTGGTTTCGTTTTGACGAGGGAGAGGCGGAGGACGGGAGAGGGAGAGGGAGAGGAGAGGGAGAGGGAGAGGGGAGAGGGAGAGGGAGAGGGAGAGGGAGAGAGAGAGATGAGGGACGAGCGGAGGGAGAGGCGAGAGTGGTGAGGGAGCGACGAGAGAGAGAGATGAGTGATCGAGATGAGAGTGGAGATGCGAGAGAGGTAGAGATCGATGAGAGGGAGAGACGAGTAGAGGAGAGAGGAGACGAGAGAGAGGAGAGAGAGATGAGACGAGAGAAGAGAGAGATTGAGAGATGAGAGGAGAGTGAGAGAGAGATGAGAGAGAGAGGGAGGGAGGGAGCGAGGGAGGGAGGGAGGGAGGGAGGGGCAGCGGGGAGAGGGGAGAGGGAGACGGGAGAGGGGAGGGAGAGAGGAGAGGGAGAGGGACGAGGGAGAGGGAGAGGAGAGGTCGACGAGGGAGAAGGAGCGGGGAGAGGGAGAGGGGAGAGGGAGAGGAGAGCGGATGAGGGAGAGGGAGAGGGAGAGGGAGAGGGAGGAGAGGGAGAGGGGAGAGGGAGAGGAGAGGGAGGGGAGAGGGAGAGGGAGAGGGAGAGGGAGAGGGAGAGGGAGAGGGAGAGGGAGAGGAGAGGGAGAGGGAGAGGGAGAGGGAGAGGGGAGAGGGAGAGAGTGGGGTCATCAGAGGGGTCAAAGGCTTAGGTGTGTGTGTACCGTGTTCCCTGTCAATCAACCATCAGTCACCAGGGAGGCCCTACCTGCCATCGGACTCTCCTCTCGTCAACCTGTGGTGTTTCCAGTTCCAACTAGCCGCTCCGAGACTCTGCTGATCATTCAACACAGAGGACGGGCCTTGAACCACAGGCCCAGCTTCACTTCTGACAGGAGGTGAGGAGGAGGAAAACAACTGTGATTGCCAAAGTGCTGCTTTGAATTTAGAAATTGCCTTTGAGGTTCGGAAACAGGGATTTTGATGATTCCGCAAAATTGGATTGGATCGGCGGTCTGAAAGCGCTGCCAAGTCCTCGCCCTCTCATCAGACTAGCAAATCCTGATACCTAAGATTACCATGTTGGTATTGGCTCTGTTCATACGTTTAATATATAGCATTCATCCATAAATCATCATTTTTGGACAGGATTGCTCTGTTATGGAAAGATTTGAGAGAGTCAGTTCTGCCTTGTAGAGTCCTGCTCAACGCCCTTAGATTCAGAATTTGTTTTTAGAATCAGAATTCGATTTTAGAATCAGAATTTGTTTTTAGAATCAGAATCAGAAGCCTAACCATGCTAGCGTAGCTCTCCCGTCATCATCGTCATGGCAATCTTAATGGTGCCGTTAACAGATAAGGACCTCAGTCAAACCTACGTCTTCAGTCAGATAGGATCTAATCTGGCTGATGCAATCAGGTGGTCTCCTTGAGAGAGTTGATAACCTCAGCTAAGACGCATTGTGACAGACACACGCTCGTGTCACAATCGGTTTAGTAAATCTCTCCTATTACCACGACAGAGGCCGCCATGCCAAATCCGGAACGCAAATCACGACGGTAACGCAGCGCTGAGAATATCGCAGCGGAATGGATGACAAACAACCAGGATTTCACATTCTGCTCCCGTTCCTCCACTTTGTCGACGGTCTTTGCAGCAGAAGCCTTTATCAAGTTGCTCGCAGTTTGTAGAGATTCTGTGTACATCCACTAGTTGTAGCTCATTGACCTATATCAAGATAGTTAATGCTAGATAAAGAATTATGTAGATTCTGAATGCCCCCACCACACACACACACCCGCACACCCAAGTGGTGTGGGGGTGATGGGAGTTAGAGCGATCCTTTCACTGTGAGCCTCTGGCAAAGCGTTATCTAGCTATTATCTGTATGTCCCTGAAATGCTCCGTCCAATCCTCAAAGAGTGTGTGACTGCTGATGTACGCAGCAAAGATACTGTTCTGTTCTGTTCAGCACATTATGTTGAACTAATCAGAATGATTGCGCTACGAGAGTGTTTCTCCTTGAGACCAGGAGGATCGAGGAATCTCGAGTCGTTCGTTCCGGTTGCTTCCAGAGAGTTTTCGGTGGTGTGATTTATCGGCTTGTCGTCTCCTAGGTGACTGATAAGGGGAGCGATAAGAGAAAGTGTCCCAGAGGCGCTTGCCTGTCGATGGGTGAGGTGGGTGTGACCTGACGGGGGAAAGGTTCTTCACAGAACTTCGTTCAAAGGTCAACAAAAACCCTGTCACGGTGAAATACAGAACAGTATTTGCCCTGAAGGTATACTGTATATGTTGAGTTATTCTCAGTAGCTAGCTCATTCAAGCTGCCAATCAGTTTGTCCCTCATCTTAAGTTTTCAACTGTCGCAGACACGAGTACAGGTCGTTCTACAGGAGAGAGTTTTGCACAAATCGGTTGACTGTACCTCTAAGCTACATTGTAGTTTCACTGATATTTATGTGTGAAACATCACGTCTCTGTAATGCTACTTGCAAACACAGTGAGATGTTGTGTTCATAACAAAGCCATCTGGTCGCTTCGTCGTGTCAGTGAGACTATCCAGACTCCTGACTGATGGTCAGACAGAGAGCTCTGAGGTCTCAAGGACAAGACTGGCCCAGGGTGTGTAAATGACACACGCAAGGTCACCCATGGGTCTGTAAATGACACACGCAAGGTCACCCATGGGGTGTGTAAATGACACACGCAAGGTCACCCCTGGGTGTGTAAATGACACACGCAAGGTCACCCATGGGGTGTGTAAATGACACACGCAAGGTCACCCATGGGGTGTGTAAATGACACACGCAAGGTCACCCCTGGCCTCTCAGCTATCTGTGAGACTGAAGATAGAGACAGAGAGGACGATTTTACACAGTTTAGAGCCTCGCAAAAGACCGGCAGTATTCAGCTGGGGACCGTAGAACTCCAACCCCCCTCTCAACCCTCTCTCTCTCTCTCCCCCAATTCCCCAACACCACCCACCTGTGAGATCCTCGGTTGGCCCCCAACCTCGGCGCAGATGTCTGCTGAAGAACTTCAAACAAGCACTGCTCTCGCCCGCGTCAATTCCCCCAATCCGATCTGTCAATCCGCTGCGATGGATGTGAAGGGTAAATTAATAAATAAGCCCTGTGTTTACCCAACGTGTTTTACGACATAAATAAACATGTCTTAATAGGATCGCTAATGAGTGTTATAGGGGCCTGGGGTGGTTGGCTGAAGTTATCTGTCTGCTGTGGTGTGTGTGGTGTGTGTGTGTGTGTGTGTGTGGTGTGTGTGTGTGTGTGGTGTGTGTGTGTGTGTGTGTGTGTGGTGTGTGTGTGTGTGTGTGTGTGTGTGTGTGTGGGTGTGTGTGTGTGTGTGTGTGTGTGTGGTGTGTGTGTGTGTGTGTTTGACAGTCTGACATGGTGTATGAGCCCTGCTGGTATTGAGCTGAAATCTCTGCAAGGTCGTTTATGGTATACATCTGCTTTTTCATTCTCCCATAGCCGGATATTGTTACTTTCTTTCCACCTTGTCCTTTTCTCTCTATCTCTCTCTCCTCGTGTTCTGTCTGGCGGCCATCCTTGCCCTCGCCATCTGTTCAGCAGCACTCTCAGAGAGAGAGAGAGAGAGGGAGGGAGGGAGGGAGGGAGGGAGGGAGGGAGGGAGGGAGGGAGGGAGGGAGGGAGGGAGGGAGGGAGGGAGGGAGGGAGGGAGGGAGGGAGGGAGGGAGGGAGGGAGGGAGGGAGGGAGGGAGGGAGGGAAAGAAAGAAAGAAAGAGGGAGGGAGGGAGGGAGAGAGCGAGAGGAGAGAGAGAGAGAGGGAGAGAGCGAGAGGAAGAGAGAGGGAGAGAGAGAGAGGGAGAGAGAGAGGGAGGGAGAGAGAGAGAGAGACCACCGCTGTGCAGAGTGAGCCCAGATCATTAAATAAGAGTTGGCCTAGGAACTATAAAGACTCTGTGATAGCATCTCCTGGGTCTCACTGCACACACAGCAGCCCTGGGATGAGTTGCCTGTCAATCACGGGAGTCACCGCTTGAACTCTGACCCTTGGAGAGCCGTATGAATACTCAATGTACAGTCATGCTGTGTTCACAGAACTACAGGTAGACGGACCTGAGCGACTCTCCAGTGATGACTGTGTCACATGTGGTACTCTGCTCTACTGTGACCTTAAGACAGAGGAAACAGTGAGGTTAGGATACCTATACAGTCAATAGTCATCCTGTCTCTCTCTCTCTGTCTCTCTTTCTTTATCTCTGTCTCTCTCTCTCTCTGCCTTGCTTTCTCTTTTTGTCTCTCTCTTTTCCTCTCTCTCTCTCTCTCTCTCTCTCTCTCTGTCTCTCTCTCTCTCTCTGTCTCTCTCTCTCTCTCTCTCTCTCTGCACTACAAAGAGAAGGTTGTCTTATCTTCCACTCCAGCTCTCATGGCCAAACCGGACAGGGTCAGCTGTCAAGTTGTCGTCCAGACAACCTGACACCCATCTCTACTCTAATGAGCTCAGTGGAGCAGGAAAATGAAATGACAGCCAGCATCTCTAGGCTCACACAACTCCACCCACCCACCCGTCCAGCCCCCATTTCATTTAGCCAGATGGCCGCTGTATTTGCGAGCCCTAGCCCCCTCTGTGTGCCGGGCATGGCGGCCCTAGTCTCAGATTACGATCCGGGGTTAAAAACTCAAGCCCTCTTTATGATTCAGAGGAGGGGCGCTGTCTCCTCTCTTTCTGAGCTCACATGTCCCTGACTAGATGGGGAGAACAAGACACATGCTGTTTTACAAGACGAGAGACATGGGTGTCGGATGGCAGCGCCCAGCACCAGCCGGTAAACAGAAAGCTCGTAGTCGGGCCACGAAAGGGAGAGTCCTCAGCACGACCGACAGTGACCGAGACTGTCGAGGTCAGAGTCACCTTACGACAACAATGTGTTGGAAATGCCTGAGTCACACCGTGCCGTGTTTTCCGTGGGCCTTACGTCCCATTGTGGGATTACTGACACACACACACACACACACTTGTACACACGTACTTTCATCCTAAATGGTGTTTCATGGAATTCCCGTAGCCTTTCTCTCCTCAACAAAAATGTTGTTGACGTTTCTTCCTCCCTGTGGATGAACAGTGACTATACACCTGAGAGTGCAACACTGAGTTGGACTTCTGCAGTCTAGATTCCTTGAATGGGTGGGCTGGGTATGTGGCACGCTGAGGGAGGCCCACGAACGGGGAGGATTCACTCTGCCCGGCAGTGGGCTGATTGGAGGGGCCGGCCATGTTTGTCAAGGTAATGGACCCCAAGGTGAGGTAGTTCACAGAGTACACTCTCCCTCACCTCTGGGGTTCCACTGTGGACCAGGGGGTGGAGGAGGGGAGGGGAGCTGGTAGGAGGAGGGGGGGGTACCACTGTGGACCAGGGGGTTGAGGAGGGGAGGGGAGCTGGTAGGAGGAGGGGGGTACCACTGTCGACCAGGGGGTTGAGGAGGGGAGGGGAGCTGGTAGGAGGAGGGGGGGTACCACTGTCGACCAGGGGGTTGAGGAGGGGAGGGGAGCTGGTAGGAGGAGGGGAAACCTAACTACTACACCCCCATCCCCACCCACCGTTGTCCACCCACTCAGCCCACTAAACCCCCACCTGAAACTGATTAGCAGGCCTGCCCTGAGCAAACAGCCCCATATGGAGAGTGTATGGTGGGGCGGAGAGGGGGGTCTACGGCCGGGGCCTGGAGCTGAGAGCCTGAGCAAACATGGATAATGAAGTCTTGACGAGCGGCAGTGGTTTAGCGTCTTCCTGTTTGATGCCTTGGAGGCTCCTGGAATTGTGTCCAGCAGATCGGGCCTAAACTCTGAATGCTTAGCCTTAACGAGATCACGTTCCATCGCCATTTCTTTCTCACCGTCTGCATCCAGTAGGATTTCTCCCTGGCAGGTTATGTCCAGGGAAAGGACAGTCGGAGACACGTGATTGGCTTGTTTTCTTCTCTGATAATACTCTGTGGGCTAAATGAGCTATTAACTTCCTGGTTTTGAAGTGGTAGGTTAAACATATTCATGAGTCAAACGTTATTCTGGATGACGAGGTTGCAGAGGGACATTTTCACACGGTCTCTCTTGCACTGAGTAACTCTGGTCTGGGTTATAAACCCAAAAGGAATTTATTATAGTTATTTCGGAGTGAATCATTACATGTGGACAACGGTTTTACCTCTCTCTCTAGCTCTCTCGCTATCTCTCGATAGAGCTCATCTAGATATAGCTCGATAGCGATCTATATCTCTCTCGCTCTACTCTATCTCTACTCTCGCTATCTATCTCTCTCTCTCTCTCTCTCTCGATCTCTCTCACTCTCTCCCTCTCTCTCTCGCTCTCGCTCTCCCTCTTTCTCTCTCTCTCCCTCTCTCTTCCCTCTTTCTCTCTCTCTCGCTCTCTCCCTCTTTCTCTCTCTCTCTCTCTCTCGCTCTCTCAAACACACACTTTCTACATTATCATGATATGACCTCACTCCTTTGTATTATGTGTGTGTTCTCACACTGAATCAGAGATGAGAAGTACAAATACTTTGTTACTGCTTTGGATAAAAGCATCTGCTAAATGAATAAATGTACTGTACTTAGGTAGATGTTTCTGATATCAGTAGGCCTACTTCACAATTTTTCTGACAACCTTTTACGAAAACACTAAAACAGGTAGTAGTAACAATTACTTTTTAATTAAGTATATGCCAGAGGCCGTACTTCTTTACTTAAACTTGAGTGAAAAGATGTAGTCAGATGTAGAAGTACTTAAGTATTTTTAAATACTTAAGTACTTCTACTTGAGTGAAGAATGTGTGTACTTTTGCCATCTGCACTGTATTGAAAATAACTGAAGTCCGCCCTCCTATACACACACAATCACAAGTAAACGGAGACTAGAATGGACACTTATCACTTTAAAACAAACAAGATGAAATCACTAACATAATTTAGCAAATTGTAGTATTTCTATGCAAAGTAGTTCACTGATGAACAAAAGTGATATTATATTCCAATTATTCCAATTACGTACTCGCTGGGAAAGCTGTGTCACCGGACCTGAGGCTGGCCCATGTCCAGACATAGTAAACCTCTCACTCGCCTGAGAATGCTATTATTCTTCTACATAGCTGTAGGCAGAAAGCGAGGTGGTTTCTGATGTAACTACACGTGAATATCAACACTAAATTCAGGTCGTAACTGGGGTATAATGTGTCTTAGTCAGAGTGTGTAAAACTGTACCCAAGTTGATATAGGCAACCATGTCACTGTTTCATTTAAACTCTTAAACGGTAATCCCATTCTTTCACAAATGCATATACTTAATCATATCACAATAGTAACTATTAACTATTCTTACTTTTCAATGCGAAGAGGATATGCTCACAAGTTTGTATGAAAAACGCAAACCACAATATGGTGAATATTATTGCGAGTTCTCTACTACCCTGTTGTTACAAACTGGAGAGCATGTTCTTGGTGTTGCGTGCAATTAAACCCCCCGCGTGGACCCCGTATAAGCGCTAAACGAAACATTAGCACCTCAATTACTAAATAAAAAAACACCGTTGTATGAACAGACAACCCCCTGGGTAGTCTATCAGGCGCAAATTAACAGATTGCAGAGAATACCTCGATTGGTATAATTGTTACGGATTTCCACCTAAACCTGTGAATAGAAGTCTACCATTTCTTCACAACTCAAATCAAATGTTGCCATTAGGTCTACAGTAAAATACAAGAAGATGTATAGTAAAATCTATACTTTGATATAGGCCTATAGCTCATTTAACTGTGGCGATCGTCGTTGAATAAAGATTATTCTGAGAATACATACATTAATGTTGAATTAAATTATTTGTTTTGGCGATGGAGGCCACGGAAAAACTGAGAAACCTGCCACCACATATAACACCTCAAGACAGTTTGATTGACGTATCCCATAGTACTGCCCCCGCTGTCATTTGATTGGACAGCCGGGCATGGGGGGCGTGACTCCGCCAGCTTTCGTATAAGTACTCTACACAGCATCATCGGTATCATGATTTGTATGGGAAACAGAGCGGACAACGCATCCGACGAATGTAGCCACTGTGTTCAGGAGACACAGAAGGCTCACATCAGAAACGCGTATATAGGCTTCACGTTTTATCGCATACGGCTTGCTAAGCAGTTGGAAAGCAAGAAGCTGCCCCTCGGATATAATTACGAGAAGAGACATATTTACAGGGGAGAAAGCCGGTGAACACGGATTGTCTAGCCTATCCTCAGCCATCTTGCCTGCTCGCCTGAAGGCTATCCCCCCTCTTGCTCCCCCCGCGCGTCCGCTGAAAGTAAACACGGCTTGCAAATTCCTTGCAACTCCGTGCCAGGCAAGTCAAAGGAGATGGGTCCGTTCTATGATATCTAACTGGACTGTGCTCTCACAAGAGAAACGAGCCACTTCTACACCGCTGTTTAATCAACGGGGGAGAGTGATACCAAGCGCCAGAGGATGGAGTACTACCTGTTAGGGGTATACCTGCTGCTTTCATTAGCTATTCTTCCCAGATCCAGCGGAACCACTGCGAAGGAGATCACCTGCCAGGAGATTGCCGTGCCACTGTGTAAGGGAATCGGCTACAACTACACCTACATGCCCAATCAATTTAACCACGACACGCAGGACGAGGCTGGCTTGGAGGTGCACCAGTTCTGGCCTCTGGTTGAAATACAATGTTCCCCAGACCTGAAGTTCTTTCTGTGCAGCATGTATACTCCTATCTGCCTTGAGGACTATAAGAAGCCCTTGCCACCGTGCCGGAGTGTCTGTGAGAGAGCTCGAGCGGGCTGTGCTCCTCTCATGAGGCAGTATGGTTTTCCGTGGCCGGACAGAATGAAATGTGACTTGCTGCCTGTTCAAGGCAACCCCGACACGCTGTGTATGGACTACAATAGGACCGATTCGACCACAGTTTCCCCGGTCCTATCTAAACCAACAAACTATCCCGGCAAAGCATATAATCCACAAAGAAACAATAAGGACAGATCCAACCGACCCCCCGTTCCCGGTAAATACAAACCACCGGCGGCTCCTTGCGAACCAGCGTGTAAGTGTCTTACACCCATGGTGCCGGTAAACACAGACCGACACCATCTCTATAACCGGGTCAAGACCGGACAAATTACAAACTGTGCGATGCCTTGCCACAATCCGTATTTTACACAAGACGAGAGGACGTTTACTGCGTTCTGGATAGGACTTTGGTCTGTGTTATGTTTTGTGTCCACCTTAGCAACAGTCGCTACTTTTTTAATAGACATGGAACGGTTTAAGTATCCAGAGAGACCTATTATTTTTCTCTCCGCCTGTTACATGTTTGTTTCTGTCGGTTATATAGTCAGACTAATTGCTGGCCACGAGAAGGTGGCTTGTAACCGGGAGTATGACGTGGAGCACATACACTACGAGACCACGGGCCCCGCGCTCTGTACTGTAGTGTTCCTGCTTATTTATTTTTTCGGTATGGCCAGTTCCATTTGGTGGGTCATTTTGTCCCTGACCTGGTTTTTGGCCGCGGGGATGAAGTGGGGAAATGAGGCCATTGCTAGTTACTCCCAGTATTTTCACCTGGCTGCCTGGCTCATACCCAGCATGAAATCTATCGCTGTTTTGGCCCTCAGTTCTGTGGACGGAGACTCTGTGGCCGGAATCTGCTACGTAGGCAATCAAAACTTGGACAATCTGAGAGGATTCGTTTTGGCTCCGCTCGTGATTTATTTATTTATCGGCACCATGTTCCTCTTGGCGGGATTCGTATCCCTGTTCAGGATCCGTAGCGTCATCAAACAAGGTGGCACCAAAACGGACAAGCTGGAGAAGCTGATGATAAGGATTGGTATATTTACAGTGTTATACACTGTGCCTGCCACTATCATAGTAGCTTGTTACTTCTATGAGCAACACAACAGACAAAGTTGGGAAATAACCCACAATTGCTCCTGCTTGTCGGAGCAGGACTTAAAGAAACCGGACTATGCTGTTTTTATGTTAAAGTACTTTATGTGCCTTTTGGTGGGCATCACTTCCGGCGTATGGATTTGGTCTGGGAAAACCCTAGAATCATGGAGGACTTTCTGCACTCGCTGTTGTTGGGGCAGCAAAGGCACCAGTGGCTCAATGTATAGTGACGTGAGTACCGGACTAACGTGGAGATCCGGGACCGCCAGCTCTGTATCTTGCCCCAAGCAGATGCCATTGTCCCAGGTCTGAAAGGGACTTATGGACGGCTAATTGTTCTGGAGATAACCCATCATTATCACCTTCCAACCATTAGCATATTAACGAGCTGTTGATGGCTGCCCTGTGAGGGACTTGTTAAATAACTGGTTCTGACAATGTATCTGTCATTAACGCCGGTTAATTCCGCTTCATTTATATGTATTAACAGTGCAGACTGTCAAACTGGTGCTTCGGCGTATAATGGGCATTACTTGTTCTGTCTTTTACGTGGGGAAACGTTTCAACCCGAATTTCTTTTGGGTTCACCATTTACATAGTGCCAAGTGGATAGAATTGTATAAATCAATCAGTGTCAAAGATGGTTTAAATTAAGCCTTAATAATGCCCAAATATTGTGCGGGTCGTTTTTTTTATTGCTGAAAAAATGTATTTATGTAATGATTGTGTACAAACTTGTAAATTGTGTACAAAAGAAAATTTATAAGCTATGTAAATTTGTATAAAGTGTAGATGTCACTTTGTGAAAAGCAAACATGACTTTTATTTTGACAATAAAACATTTGATAAATGTCACGTTCTGTGTTACCTAGTATTTTGAATCTCCTACAAGTCTCAGTGTTGCAGTGTTGCCAAGGGCAGCGGTAGCCTGCTTTTGACAAGACTCTGTCAAAGGCAACTCTCAACCATCAAACAAGTGTAATTAGAACCAGGGGTTGAGTTGGAACATCTCTGTAATTGTTAAACTCCTCTTCACGTGCTTGCCTAGGCTCGCTTCTTTATTTAGTAAAAGAGAAGCGAATGAATAGTCTAAATGTAGAGAACGGGACCTTTTCATCTGCTGAAACTTTGATCTTTTCTTCAACGGCAAAGAATAAAGGTGACGTGTTAGTTAAAAGTGTCTGTTAGATGTGCCAAGTTTTTCCCTAAATGTCCAATTTGCACCGTTGTGCTCTGACGGACGTTGAATTAGAGAGGGGTTTTGGACTCTGGACTTTAGTTTGTCAGAGTAAAGGAGAAAGCAGCTAGGCCTCAGCCACTGTTAGTATTTCATAGAGCTGAATTGAAACATCTCCTCATCAAACGACGCTTGTATCAGAGACGACAAGACTCTGACATGAATGATATTGAATTGGCAATGGAAGCTCCACAGGTGGTCTGTCCACATGATCTCACATCTTAAAACCCCCCCTGGGCGAGGTAGCTTAGCTACTAATGTATCACCGTGTCCAATTAACCCAATGCAGTTAGCATTAGATGATACAATGTAGAACTGTCTTTAATCTTTACGTCAACGGTGATTGGTGATTACGTCAACGGTCCTTGTAGAACGTAATATTCAATATCTTAGAATGTGTAGCATGCTCTGGCAGATGAAAAGTCAACTGTCCTTAAGTTTGTATTCAGTAGGCCTACACATGACCAAACAGTTTTATTTTATATGTTGAGACAAAATTCAGGTGTTGTTTCTGAAGTTATAACCACATATTGGTATCTTTGCTTGTAAATTGACACATGAACATCAATCCAACCGTTAAACGCATTGTTGTTCAAATTCGAAGTATCTGAGTAATCTTGAACTTCAGTAGACTTGGATTATTTCGTTTGAGTAAATGGATCGAGTTTACGGTTCTAAACGATTTTTACGAAAACTGGATTTATGTGGGGGGGACAAGTAATGGAATTAGGCCTACCCACCACATACTGGAGAAACACTGATTCATACTGCCATCTTGTGGTGAAAGTTAGACGGTGCCTCTGCCTTTGCGATGACACCGTCCAGGCGCAGAGCAAGCCCTATATTGGCGGATTGACACAGCAATATAATTATGAGAGAGACGCCGTTTTTTCCTGCTGGAGGCCGTGATTATTATTCAGGATTTATATTTGGTTACATTAAACAGTGAGCCAGGGAGTGCTTTGGATAGTGTTTACATGGATCAGAAGATTTATCCAACGGATGTTCACTAACGTCAGCCGTATGGATGGTTTTCTCATCTGTGGTTCCATGGATGGTTTTATTTCAATGTTTGCTAAATTCCTCTATGCCCCGACATTTTCTTTGAGTAGTTGATCTGGTGTGTCAGCCTTCAAACATCTACATACATCAAACACACCTTCTTGTCCTATCCTCAACTATTAGGCCTAATAGGCCTACAGCCAGTAGGCTAATGTAGCCTACAAATGTATTGGCATTTTGTGCTATGGCGACAAGTGACAACATCCCAAATAATTAAGTATCCTGATTCAGCTCAGGGGTCTACAGAAAAACAATGTGATGAATTACGTTATGATTGCAGTGAGCAAATGAACCGATTTAGTGCATCGACATAACCAATCATGCACTCAACAATTCTAACGCGTCTACACTCTCTCAACTGTCCAAACAAAGAGTGCGCGCGGATGACCGCTGAAATGACCGATTAAGCCGTTACTGGAGCGAACCCACGTCCAACACCCAGGGAATGGCAACTATAAAATCGAGAGCGCGTGTGTGTGATGTCCTCAGGCCTGCTCAACGAGCCGAGAAACGACCCCCGACTCAGCGCGGTGATTGACTCGTCTTCTATCCTAATCAGCGGGCCTCCAGCTCGGCTAGTCTTGTGTTCTCTCGTGTCGGGAGAAGCTTTCTGACATAGCTAGCCATCAAATATTAATCTAGCCCGTTTGATGAGAGGCAGACATGGGAACTGAGCGGGGTGATAGCCGGGTCATTGTTATTAATGCTATTGATCGCTGGCTGGTTGGCATTCCCGGTCTGGAAGAATTTAATCTGCTGGAGCATGATGGGAGATGGGGTGGAGGAGGGAGTATATCTGCATTACTACAAAGACATATAGAGTAGGGAGGACCGTAGGGGAGGGAGCAGCACTTCACAGTGAACTCAGATCATCTGGTCCCTAGAAATCCTAACGGACCTGGTCGATAAGTCATCAATCCCTTTGTAACTTCTTGACTGCTGGCATTTTATAATTAATTAATCCGCTATACGATCAAACAGAGTGTAAAGGACGATGTAGTGTAGGCCTATATGTAAATATTTTAGAGATGATTGACTCTATGGAAGCACACAACCAGTTATATCTTCGCGGTCCCTGGAGTCCACATCTATGTAGATTGAGCTCTGTGTAACTTTTCAACTTTGTGACCCTCTCCTCGTGAATGATACGGTTTGGGGCCCTGTGTGTTCTCATTCCCTGCAGGCCCTGTTGGAGACACAGATGTTGGGGAGTATGGGGTTCTTAGACAGCCCTGTCAGACGTTTATTTGATCATACACATGGGGATAGAAACTGCAAAAGAGCTGGAAAGTGTAATTTATTTAGATGCAGGAAGGGAACAGCTGTAATGGGAAATGTCTTCCTGTTTGGAAACGTCTTCCTACTGGAAAATTCTCACCTCCTCCAACATATTTATGTTGAAGTGCTTCTTTCTTTCTTTTTTACACCATTATACAACAAACAACAGCCATTTCCATGGGTTTAATCCAAAATCATGGATCAGATTTTCAGCAAAAAAGGACACAGTAAGCCAACTTTTCTCAGTTTGGTCTCTGAATAAAAAAGGATGGAGACAGAGTTATAGGAATAGTTATTTGTGACAGAAGGTCAGCATGACTACCAGACTGTCTTCTCTGTAACAATGACCTTACAGTGGATGATTAGACCATGAGTGAACCCAGAGTTCACTCAAACACCACACACACACACACACACACACACACACAGCAAACACACACAACACACACACACACACACGCAAACACACACACACACCAAACACCACACACAACACACACACACACACACACACACACACACAACACACACACACACACCACACACACACACACACACACCACACACACACACCACACACACACACACACCACACACACACACACACACACACACACACTCAACACACCACACCACACACACACACCACACACACACACACCACACACACCACACACACACACACACACCACACAACACACACACACACACACACCACACCACACACACACACTCAAACACCACACACACACACAGATCAGAACATTGTGTTCTCTCTGCCCTCCATGACTTAGAGACACTCAAGGGACAAGTTCCAAGTTCCTCTGAGGGTCTGAATGCTTTCCCAGACTGTAGAAGGAACTGTTTCAACTGTAACCTTCACCGGGAGTAAATACAACCAGAGGTGTTTTTTTTTGAAAGCTCCCAAAATCCAACCTTTGGTTTCAACCCCCACAACAATTCTGAACCCTGTCAAAAAATAGTTTTCAACCTTTCTGAATCTGATTTTTTTTTCGAAAATATTTTGTAAACTTTTAACGTTTTTTTTTGTTCACACACACAACACGGCACAAAAGTTTCTATTTTTTGAAAAAACCTTTTTCAACCTTTCTAAAACTTTTCTTTTTCCACAAATATTTTTTCACACACAGTGAAATGAGAGGTGAGAAGATGAGATATCATGCCACCAAATAAAAGTAATGAGCCTGGCTTGAAAATATAAGAAGTAAAAAGTACAGATAGGGCTACAGGTAAAAAAGTGAAAAGTTGTCAGAAAAATGTATAGTGAAGTAAAGCACTGATTCCAGAAAAATCGACTGAAGTACAGTAACAAAGTATCTCTTGAAAACAAATAGCCTACATGAAATAAAACTATTTTGACAATCCAAACAAAATTAAAAAACCCATCATTTTCTAAAGTTATCATAAAGAATTGTAATTTTAATAATTGCGTGAAATGTGATCTATATAAAAGCTGACTGACAGTTAAAACTTTACAGTCCAGTTTGTACCACTGGAGGGCAGTGTGTATTTAGAAAATCTCAAACGCTCCATCAATTGACCAAATCAATGCATTTAATTGACACGGGGGATATAATATACACTAATATAGGCTACATGGATACTTTTTACTTTGGTTAATACTTTTAACACTCTGGTAGCCGTCGTCAAATAATCTTCACATTTAATCAAAACACAAAATACTCTTAAAGTCATCGTAAAGTAAATAAGACAAACAGAACATTGCCATATCCGTGAAACAAATGTACCCGCAACGTTTGTTATCCGCGTCGTAGGCTACAAGGTGCTGTCACGTATAGTATTTCTACCAGTTCAGTCCACAACAGTTCCGTTCTCCTCCACCCTAGAACAGCGATCAGAGAGAGAGAGAGACAGAGGCTCAGACTGGTCACTCACGTTACAACAAATCAGACTCTCCTTTTGTTGTCGTCTTCAAAGAGCCCTTAAGAGGATCGAGAACAGAGAACGGCTAAACAGACAGACGAAGAGCGATCCCCTTACACGCGGTCTTCCCCCTGGCAACGTCAAACTCGACCACAGTCTGCGAGACTCAGATTCATCTTGGACTCTGCTACGTAACATAAACCTCCATCACTGGTTTTAGTCATGACACCACAACACTCCAGACACGGGAGACACTGAATGGGATGCCAGTAACCATAGGAACAAAGCGCATACGAGATCTGCTCAACCGACAGTTCGCTGGATGAAATAGCACATGTCAGATGTCTCCTATATCAGGGGCAATAAGTCTGTCTGGCAATGAAAGGACATTAATACAGGGGTTATACGAAAATGTCAGTCACGCCCAAGGGTACTTCATCAAATGGATGAATTTCTTTATTAAAAACCTTAGTGTGGTGCGCCATGACAGATTTTATAGCGCGTCAAAAACATTGAATGCTTTTCAACCGCTTTTGACGCGAATCCTGACAGATCCAGTCGGCTAGCCAGACGCGGGCTACTCGCGGGCTACTATTTTCCAAGCCACAGTGAGTGACATCCTGCAACCTGAAGGGCAGACCAACATGGGCTGTAAGATACCAGTGTCTCGTTTCACTGGAACACAGCCCTCTATTTTCAGTGTCCAGTGTGTCTCTGAAGCCCAAACTCCAAAGCCTTTGGAGGCCCTGAAATAGAGTGACAAGCCATCACCATAAATACAGAGCCCTATGGGGGTCTGTAATTGCTTTGTGAGCCCATGTGAGCCCCCAGGGTTGGAAAGCTGCTATGTCCTTCACCTCTGAAGGAAAGTCTTCATTCCTCCTTGACATGGTGCTGTGGAGGAACACCTTACTGGGGACTGGCTGGTTGGCTGGCTGGCTGGCTGGCTGGCTGGTTGGTTGGCTGGCTGGTTGGCTGGCTGACTGGTTGGCTGGCTGACTGGTTGGCTGGCTGGCTGACTGGTTGGCTGGCTAGCTGACTGGTTGGCTGACTGGTTGGCTGGCTGACTGGTTGGCTGACTGGTTGGCTGGCTGACTGGTTGGCAGGCTGGCAGGCAGGCAGGCAGGCACACTTCTGGGAGTGTGTCCAACCCATTGTGTAACTTTATCTCTTTAATTGTATGCTTCAACTTACCCCGCAACCACAATTTATTATTGACACATGTCCACTAATGACTTTTTACACCACTCATTACAACTAAATATGGACACTTCCGCTTTGACCCCAGTGCCCGGGATCAGTGATTTCAGGAGTGGTGTCAGTGCCTCAGGCAGGGGACCACAGAGAGCAGGACAGGTCAAGGTATGTCTCTGTTCGCTGACAGTGAGTCAGGGTTAGCTAATGCTAACAACAGCAACAGGTGGTTACACAGTTATAGATCCACCCAAGGTTGGGCTTGGCTCAAGGACGCTGTTGTGTGTCCTACACTTCAGTTGCTCTTCTGTTGAGAAACCACAGGTCAGTCTCTTTCGCCATGTTTCGTGTTGTTTTGAGAGTGTAGTTGGCGGAAGTGAACAAAGTGCAGAATTTGAGTCCTTTTTGGTTTGTTGCCGTCAGAATGAACTGGGAGGGCAGCTGTATGATGTCACAACCCTGAGGAGCGCGGTCTCTCTGGTCTCCCTGGTCTCCCTGGTCTCCCGTGACGTTCCTCAGTCCCTCGGGGGAAACAGACCCAGCTCGGAGCTCCAGCTCTCTGAGTCACACCCACTCAGACCTCTTATCCTGCCCGTCCTCACTCGCCCCCGGCTCCCCGCCGCTCGTCAGCTCCACCAGCGTGTACTGACCCATCCTCCGGGTGCGCACCGCCGTGGACGCCGCGTCCAGGGGTACGGCCCCCAGGGGCGGAGCTAGGTCTCGTCTGGGCGGCGGAGGCGGCTTGAGACGGCCGCGTTTACTGACCCGTATGAGGAGTGGCGATCCCGTGGGCAGCGGAGGACAGAGCGCCAGCTCGCTCCCCCCAGCCTCGGGCCCGTGCTCCAGGGGAGAGGGGAAGTCGTTGGGGCCTAGGAGGGTGGAGCTCGCCAGTCCAGGGGAGAGAGTGCCATGAGGGGGTAAAGTGAGATCCAAACGGGCTCCCGCCGAACCCCCACCGATCGTGCTGGAGCACTTACTGGCTGGTCTTTTCCGGAAGCTTCCCCCGGGATCTCCCTGATCCTGGGCTAGAGGGAGGGTGGCGTCCACCCCTGTGCCCCCTGCTGGCGACAGGAAGTAGTGCTCCTCCTCGTACAGATTCTCCACCAGCATCTTCCTCCGGCACCTCTGCCTGAGGGAACGTTTGATGGCACAGAACAGGTCGACCACGTTGAGGAGCAGAGACAGAGCCGCCGTGCCCTAGCATGAAGTTGAGCATGATCGTCTTCTCGGTGGGCCGGGAGATGTAGCAGTCCACCTGCGTGGTGCACGGGTTCTGCTGGCACAGGAACCTGCGGGGGATGTAGAACCCAAACAGGTAGTAGTGTGCCGCCCCGAAGCCAGCCTCCAGCAGGATCCTGAAGAGAAGTTGGAGGATGTAGACTCCGTTGAAGCGATAGTCCGCCTTCAGAGGAACCGCGTTCCTCAAGACCTTCTTCCTGAAGGACTCCTGGTGGATCTTGTACAGAGGTCCAGAGCCGGGCGGGATCCGAGGTGTCTGGGTCTGTGTCAAGGCCAGACGACACCTTATGCACCACGTAGATGATGAAGGTGACGTAGGGGAGGCAGAGGACGGTCAACTGGACCAGCCAGAAGCGGAAGAGCGAGACGGGAGCGAAGAGGTCGTAGCAGACGTTGGCACAGCCGGGCTGGATGGTGTTGCACACAAAGCGCTCCTGCTCGTCCTGGTAGAGAGGGAGCCGGCCAGCAGCAGGACAACGACCCTCAGCAGGACCATCAGGATCAGCCACACCTTCCCTGGAGGACAGACAAAATTTTTGTATGCCCTTTTTACACGCAAGCATGTCACAGAGGGCTTCACATACGCCCATAGAGCTGCCCCTCAACCAACCTAATCCCTCAAGGAAGACAAGGAAATATTCCCAGAAAAACTCAATGCAAGAGAAAAAATGGAAGAAACCTTGGGAGGAGCAATTCAGTGAGGGATCCCCTCTTCCAGAGACGGTTGGGTGAAAGAGAGGAGCAGAACACAGGCTAAACATACAAGCTCCTACATTCAGGGGACATTCGGATGTTCTCGGTCGCGTATCTCGCTAGCCGCGTCTGAACCTGGGATTATCTTCATGTTCAAAAGGTTGACTAATTATCCTATCCTATGCTTGAAAGACATCTTGAGATGGGCCTTTTCCCGTCGGCCATTGAGTAGTTCAGTCATTAGGTTGGAAGCTGGTGCAGACAGATAGGCAGTTAGTTTTACTACATAAAGATGAGTCATCAGATTTTCTCAACTGTGTTAAAACAAGAATATACACTCTGATGTCAGCCGCTTAGAGTGAGCCAGCCAGAGAACACAGTGAGAACGGTGTGTTCTCTGGCTGGATTAAGTTCTGAGGCCTCCTCTGATCGTCCACGTGTCATGCAGTCAATCATGAAAACACTAAACACTGTCAGCAGAACAGCACTAACTAAGCATATTAAAAACATGAAATAGAATTTGCTGGCGAAAAATTTCATTTGTATACTGTGAGTGTGACTAGAACTGTTTTTGGCAGTTGGTCAGTTTTGAAAAAGACCTTCCTGTGATATCTGACCAAGTCTATAAGCACCTTCCATACTCACCAACCAGGGTAATGTTGTGGCTGACAGAAACGAAGAGGATCTCAGAAGTGCTCATCCTCCCCATGTCGCCTGCCGAGCGCAGCTCTCTCAGTCCAGCCTGTCTTCCTGCAGGCCCAAGTCTCAGACCAGGAACACGGTCTCCTGTCCTCCGTACCACACACAGGATCACCAGGAACACTGTCTCCTGTCCTCCGTACCACACACAGGATCACCAGGAACACGGTCTCCTGTCCTCCGTACCACACACAGGATCACCAGGAACACGGTCTCCTGTCCTCCGTACCACACACAGGATCACCAGGAACACGGTCTCCTGTCCTCCGTACCACACACAGGATCACCAGAAACTCTCCCCAGCCCAGAGTCCACTGGATGCTCTGTGTCCAGTCTGCTTCAGTCTGCTTTGACTCCTCCAGGCTCTGTGTCCAGTCTGCTTCAGTCTGCTTTGACTCCTCCAGGCTCTGTGTCCAGTCTGCTTCAGTCTGCTTTGACTCCTCCAGGCTCTGTATCCAGTCTGCTCCAGTGTGCTTTGACTCCTCCAGGCTGTGTGTCCAGTCTGCTTTGACTCCTCAGGCTCTGTGTCCAGTCTGCTCCAGTCTGCTTTGACTCCTCAGGCTCTGTGTCCAGTCTGCTCCAGTCTGCTTTGACTCCTCAGGCTCTGTGTCCAGTCTGCTCCAGTCTGCTTTGACTCCACCAGGCTCTGTGTCCAGTCTGCTTCAGTCTGCTTTGACTCCACCAGGCTCTGTGTCCAGTCTGCCCCAGTCTGCTTTGACTCCTCAGGCTCTGTGTCCAGTCTGCTTTGACTCCACCAGGCTCTGTGTCCAGTCTGCCTCCAGTCTGCTTCGACTCCACCAGCCACTGCAGCCAGCCACCTCAGACAGACCTCAATCTCCACCAGGTGAAAGCCCGGTAGTCCTGCTCGTGGAAGTGGAATCTCCCAGGGGCTGCTCCGGGATAATCCTACCCAGAGCCGAGGGCGTTTCCTTGGGCTTTTTTTCGCAGCGGTATAGCCCCCCTCCGGAGCTCCAGCACCTCAGACCTGCCTCTGTCTCTGCCCCCGTCCTGGCGACAACTGTTCTCAGACAACAGAAGATGGGAGTTGTGAGGCCCATTGTGGGGCTATTCTTACCACTGGCCAAGGCACGTTGCTATCCTGTCGGCATTGCAGAGATATTTCAGGGTTGTTTGTCCTTGCAGGAGAATAACAAGCCGGTGGATTACTGCGTCTAAATTGCTGTATTAAGTTCTGAGGCACAATGGAAGGCATGTAAGAGCCGGACCCATGCTAGGGTAAAAAATACCTGCTTCTGGGGGTCAGTGTCATCATCTTATCGAGATCGTGGAATTGGCACTGGTTGTCGATTTTAGATGTAGGTTGTGTTTGTATGTAGATGGCATTAGTTGAAGATTTCAGACACTGAATACACAATAATTGATGCTAATTTCACAATAATTGATAGTGAGCTGAGCCATGTCCTTTGTACATGTCTGTATAAATTGATTAAACCAGAGTAAGAATAGACCAGTCTTACTTTCCGCATGATCATCATCCATATGAAATAATCATTTAGGGGGTTGACTTTGAGTGAGTGTATTGGTCTTTTTTCATTCATTCATACTTTCATTTCCCAACGTGTGTTGTCCCGAACAGAGACTTCGGACGTTGTAAAG
This sequence comes from Mallotus villosus, assembly GCA_903064625.1. NCBI lineage: Eukaryota > Metazoa > Chordata > Actinopteri > Osmeriformes > Salangidae > Mallotus > Mallotus villosus. Next base: position 31,713 of record CAEFZP010002807.1, on the reverse strand, counting down.
CCTGGATGTAGCCCCCTTAGCGTGCGTCTTCCCTCCCGGAGAGGAGGGCATCTAAACGGGACACACGGCAGGGAAAGACAGGGCTTGTCCTCTAATCACTGGAGCTTTACGTTGATTCTGAGCTAAAATGCCAGTTGACCGTGTGGACATGCCTCCCATATGGAGTAGTGGGGTGAGTTATGTTTGAAGATTGTACATTGTGTATATAGCGCTTTCACTTTCAGATCCGTGTTAAGCACGATGACTGCGGAGGATTTGCAGTGAGTTTGCGATGCTTCAAGGAACATGTCAATATTGAAGTGCGAATGTTTGCGAGTTATTGGGTGTGCGTGCGAGCGAGATGATTACTAGTAATCCCGCGGTTTTGTTCTAAAATGTCAGTGCAGAAAATCAATTGACTCGTAGAGTTATTTGAAATGCTACGTATTACACTATTTGAAAATAAAATGTGTGTGTTTAGACACGCCCCTTAATAACTGTGTTGTTGTGTGTAGACAACACTAATTAACACTCAAGTCTAACTAATACTCTCTTCTGAGCCCAAGTCATGTCACCGTCCCAGAGGCCGCAAAAACAATCAAGGCATTGTCTTTAAATACAAATTCAAGTCTGTATCATACAGTGCAAATGTTTACGTGCAGTGTAAAGTACGTTACCAGCAGTGATTTCCTTATCAATTTGTCACCAAGATACACAGTGAGTTTACACTCCCCTACAGATAAACATTAGCGTGTCTGGGGACCGTGTTACTGATGATGCAGTTTTGCTAACTGGATTTGTGTCACTCTTTCTCTCCCATGCTCTCTTCCTATCTAACTCAATTTCACAAGGCATGAGACAGTGATTATTAACCACTGACTTGCAGAAGTGTGTCTGTAGTAAGGACCAGAAGGTGTTAATCCCCTCCCCTCTCTAACCGAGCCTTTCATCACAGACACATTTAGAAGCGTTAAGCAGACCGTACCATTACTAAGTTTTAGGGGGGTTGGGGGGAGGCGGCTATGGTATGAAGGTCATTCATTCTCCGTGAGATATTTAAAAGGACATTAAACAACATTTAAAATAAACGGATACAGCATTTAGCATGGAGCCGACTGTGAACATTTCACTGCAATGTATTGTGTATGTGACAAATAAAATCTGAATCTGAATCTGAATGAATTGATACTGATATTCAATTGAGGGAGATTGATTTAATAATTAAGTGTATTGAGAATGCTTTTATTGCAAGGTTTAAAAGTGTATTTATTGTGCAGGTTTTCTAAACATTGCTTCAGAGGAATGGAGAGCGTCAGTTGAAATCATAGTTCAAAAACATAAAGACAGAAGGAGAGTCTGTATGCTGGTGTCCAGCCCTGCAGGGCTGCAGAACCGCAGGGCTGCAGAACCAGGTTCGCAGAACAGAACAGAAGTTACCGTTTGTCTACTGGACGGGATGGCCAGAGGGACAGAGAGATCTGCTTTTGGCAAACTGAGAAGGATAAACTTAACCGACCTACCGGGAAGTCAAATCTAGAGTCTTACAAATCATATAAAACATTTAAAAAGAAAAGGAATACCGGAAAATAAAAGTTCACAACTACAACAGTCACAAGAATTGAATGAGTCAAATTCTAAAATTCTGATAAGAGAAATGTGTGTGTGAGAGAGAGAGAGAGAGAGAGAGAGACAGAGAGACAGAGAGACAGAGAGAGAGAGAGAGAGAGAGATAGAGAGTATAAGCGTAAACCCTATGCAGAGGTAGAGTTCAGTAAGACTATCACACCATGGGCAGCCTAGCATTTTCCACAGTCTAGTCGTGCTTCTATTGACGTGCTGAATTCATATCAGGAAAGCCATCATCAACTGCACTGTATGCACACACACACACCGACACACACACACACACACACCGACACACACACACAATAAATAGGCTATACAATATTTGAACATCTTTGACTCACAACCAACGCCTCAGGTGACTGTTTCTCTTTCCCTTAGAAGACACTTGAAGTGTTTCACAGCACCATATATTCTAACTCTAGGTCTTTCCACTTGGTTTGTCTTGTGCAAAAGACAGACTTTTCACTGGTAGAATACCACCGGCAAAGAACAGTCCTTCGTAACTACTTTGGCATTTCATTCCATCTCTTCTTAGAGTATCCTTGTTTAATGAAAGTCCCTCTGTGAATTGCTGTTCTTACAGACTTATAAAACGTCATACAATCACACGGAAAACACCATATCAACGTGAAGTGTGAGAGGTAAAAGGCCATATCTGTCTAAAGGAATGTTTGGGTGTGAAGTGAAATTGGTCTCACATTGAAGAATACCACACGATATTAATCTGTATCAAATATTTAGAGAATGTAAATTCCCTGTGGTTTTATAGTCCTTGGTCCACCACTATCCTTAATCTGTCAACAGTCTGACCAGATAGAAATACTTCAACAAACTGCTCATTGTTTGAAAGTTACAGTGTGACATTGCTCGGCACACTGAAATCTCGTATACACTGTACAAAACCGTCATTTTGCAAAATAGTCAACAAACTGTATTCTTACTGCTTTAGTGAGAAGTGTCCATGTTTAAAAACGTCCTGGAGAGCTTTAGAACACAGCAGGACATAAACCACAGAAGAACATGCAGAGAGACTTTGCTTCGGAAAGTCGACGTGCCTTTTCTTTGTGACTGAGAAAAAACGACAAGGAAATATTCAAGGTTGTGAACATTAAAAGGTCCCCTTTGTGGATTCACACTCTTCCTCAGGTAACAGGGACGTGCGGTCAACATGCTGCACTATACTTTCACAGGCACCACATGGTCGGAACAATGGCAGTGAACATATCACACCGCAAGTTCACGGTAGAAAAGACAGAGATTTGCTCGTGTAGCTGAAGTGTCCATCCACATCCCCTTAGACTGCTGAAGTTGATGGAGAGTCTGTGTATGTGCGAGTTTCTGATTGTGGCACATTAAATATTGCTTGGTTTAAAGATGTTCTGTCCAAACACCACCAGAATAGTTTTGGCAATGTCATGTTATGACAGTCATGTTCAACACTGTCTGTGGGAAGTTGGTAAAGTAGATGATTTCTCTCCAAACAAACAGCAGCAAATGTATTTCCCTCGACAAAAACATCAGCTTCAGGAATGTTTTCTGTTAATTAAGAGTTGCCTGTAGGTAAATAATAGCCATCTTGTATTTGAGGCAAATCTATACAATCTGAGAAGGCTGCAAAATTAAGGAACGTACTAAGTAAACACCCAACAAATACTTTGATCTCAACCACACAAGACAGTCGATCCTTAAAAGGGTAAGTGAAATGCAGTTGTTGGTGTGCCGATTTCTTAAAAATTCCCTTGTCAAGCGCATTCCTTCACTCTCTGACGCCTCCCCTGTGTCAGTGCAGGTCTTTTCCATCCTCAATCAGTTGTCCTCTGCTGAGCAGTCAGTTGTCCTCTGCTGAGCAGTCAGTTGTCCTCTGCTGAGCAGTCAGTTGTCCTCTGCTGAGCAGTCAGTTGTCCTCTGCTGAGCAGTCAGTTGTCCTCTGCTGAGCAGTCAGTTGTCCTCTGCTGAGCAGTCAGTTGTCCTCTGCTGAGCAGTCAGTTGTCCTCTGCTGAGCAGTCAGTTGTCCTCTGCTGAGCAGTCAGTTGTCCTCTGCTGAGCAGTCAGTTGTCCTCTGCTGAGCAGTCAGTTGTCCTCTGCTGAGCAGTCAGTTGTCCTCTGCTGAGCAGGGCTCCATCTCGTCTGTACATGGTCCCTCAGGCCCTCGCCAGGTTTTCAATCCAAACTCCAAACTAAAGTGTTTTTCTGTCACAAATCTGTCTCAGAAAGTGGGCCGGATGGCATCTGTCTCTTGGTGGTCTCCTTGGCGATGGGAGTGGGGGGGCCGGGGTTGGGGGGGGGGCTGGGGGGGTCGGGGGCCTGTTGTTAGGAAATGATGGCCGGCGTCCACTGTGTAACCGTTAGATTGTCAGCACTCTCCGAGCGCTTCTTAACCACCTTCCTCAAGTCTTTATACCTGTCGTCACATAACCTGGAGATGGCCTGGAAGTATAGAGCAGATAAGATACGATGAGATCATATAATGTAACTTGTGATATGAAGTCTCCATAGCATGCTCATCCAGAGAGACCAGCTCATGTTAACACACTGTTAAGAACTTTCAGTACTGCACAATGTGTTATATAAAGACAGTCATTGGAAGTCTGTGTGTGTGTCTGTGTGT
>CAEFZP010002807.1:15000-22500 GCA_903064625.1 Mallotus villosus | reverse complement strand
AGTCAAAGAGAACCTAGTTGTTTTCATGTTTGACCCTCGACCCCCCCTGGTGCTGATGTGGAGAGGCAGGAGGGGGTCGTCTTCGAGGGGGGGACAGGACAGCTCGTCCACAGAGAGGAGCAGCCGTCAGGACTGTCTCACCTGTTCTTGATGTGGTAGTATACAGCCAGAGCACGCTGGGGGAAAACAAGCAGTGTGTGTTAGCATCTTTAGCTTTAGCTTGTCTGTCTGGTACAAGCAGGTGTGTTAGTCATCTTTAGCTTTAGCTTGTCTGTTTGGTAAAAGCAGTGTGTTAGCATCTGCTAGCATCTGAGACAACAGCAGGTGTGTTAGCATCTTTAGCTTTAGCTTTCTGTCGGTACCTCTGAGACAGGGGTTCAAACCCTGGTCCTCGAGGGCCCGCTGTCCTGCTGTTTCCCTGCTCCAACCACTGATTCGAATGAATGGTCGTTATAACAACCCTTTTATTGACTCAGTGTGTTTGGAGCAGGGAAACATCTAAAACATGCAGGACAGCGGCCCTCGAGGACCAGGGTTTGACACCCCTGCTCTGAGACATACAGCAGGCATGCATCTCACACATTTCAGACGATTTTCATGTGTCGAGTTTCCGCTTTTGGGACTATTGTTATATTTTGTGTTTTTGGTCTGTTGCACTGGACAAAGGACTAGTGCGTGAATATGTAAAGGAACATGGCTTCATGTGCCTCAGCGCGGTGATGTCAGGGTGAGTGGGAACTGAGAAGAGCGTGTTTACCACTTGATGGTGTATTTGAGGTTTGGCTGGCTGACCGTGCTGTCGTCCAGGAAGATGGTGGAGCACGAGCTGTACTTTCTCCTGATTGGCCCCCCTGGCTGGTGCTGCTAACAACACCCACACACACACAACACACAGCTGTACTCTCCTGATTGGGGCCCCTGGCTGTGCTGCAACACCACACCAACACACACATGCACGCAAGCAAACCACAGAACACGTACACATGCACGGACACACACACACACACATGCAAGAACACACACGTACAGAAAAGCAAAACACCTGTCACCTTGTATTATCTCTGTATCCCTGAAACCAGACAAGCTCCAAATAAGCAGGGACACTGGGGCACCTAGAGCCCAAAATGACAACCGTACCTCTCCCTCCTCCACCTCTATCTGTCTTCCACCTCTCTCTCCTCCTCCTCTACTCCTCCTCTCCTCCTCCTCCTCTCGCCTCCCTCCCTCTATCCTCTCCTCCTCCTCACTCTCCCTCCACCTCTATCTGTCCTCCTCCTCCCCTACCTCCTCCTCGATCTCTCCCCTCCACCTCTATCTCTCCACCTCTACTCTCTCCCTCCACCTCTATCTCTCCTCCTCTATCTGTCCTCCTCCTCCCGACCTCCTCCTCTATCTCTCCTCCTCCTCCCCTACCTCCACCTCTATCTGTCCTCCTCCTCCCCTCCTCCTCCCTATCTCTCCTCTCCTCCTCCCCTTCTCCCTCCCCTCTATCTGTCTCCTCCTCCCCTACCCCTCCTCCTCTATCTCTCCTCTCCTCCTCTCCCTCCACCTCTATCTCTCCTCCTCCCTCCTCTACTCTCCCTCCTCTCTATCTCTCCTCCTCCTCCTCTCCCTCCCCCTCTATCTGTCCTCCTCCTCCCCTCCCGTCCTCCTCTCTCTCTCCTCCTCCCCCCTCTCTCTCTCCTCCTCTATCTCTCCTCCTCTATCTCTCCTCCTCTATCTCTCCTCCCTCCCCCTCTATCTCTCTCCTCTATCTCTCCTCCTCCTCTCGTCTCTCCTCTCCCTCCTCCTCCTCCTCTCTCCCTCCTCTCTCTCTCCCCTCCACCTCTATCTCGTCCTCCTCTCTCCTCTCCTCCTCCTCTATCTCTCTCCTCTCCACCTCCTCATCTCTCTCCTCCTCCTCTCCCACCTCCTCTCTCTCTCCTCCTCCTCTCCCTCCCGCTCTATCTCTCCTTCTCCCTCTCCCTCCTCTATCTGCCTCCTCCTCCTCTCCTCTCCTCCGTCTCACTCTGCCCTCCTCCTCCTCTCTCTCTCCTCCTCCTCTCCTCCTCCTCCTATCTGTCCTCCTCACCATCTCTGGGTTTTATACAGATGAGCGTTCGTTTGGGAGGGAGGCGCTACTGTAACACATGTTTATTTGATCAGTCACCTGTCCCCCCCCCCACATATCACCCCCCCACATGTGTCTTTACTACACCACGGTGATCTAATGTCATATCCACACAGAGTGGCCCTGCTCCACAGACGTGGACGAGAGCGAGAGTGCCTGCTGCTGTGTGTGTAGGTATGCAGCACGTGCCATGGGGAGGGTGGGGTGAAGCACGTGCGGGGGGGAGGGGGGGCTTCACGTGTATCAACCAGGCCATGCTTTACCTTGCTCTCCGAAATGTGCGTCAACTTGCAAAACGACACGGGGAGATTAAAATCTTCACACCCCCATGATTAAAAACACTACATCCAAGTTCAAGTATGTTTCAGCTTCTTTGATGATGAATGCATCGCCAATCAATAACCCAATTAGCCATTAAAAGGTAAGCTGATTACAAGGGCAGTCAGGATGCGTCACTTACATGGTTAATGTACAGACTCTTCCTCTTCTCTCGCACTGCAATGACAAAGATCTGGAGTTAGCGATGTCACAGCAACAACATCTGACAGAGGAACACTGTGTTACTCTGTGGAGGAACATGGAGCCTCCCTGCAGTGGGCACACAGGACACAGGACACAGTGACAGGACACAGGACACAGGACACAGTGACAGGACACAGGACACAGAGAGCTAAGACTGAGAGGACGCCTCAAGTCCGGCTGCAGTTCTCCTGAGACGCAGACAGGGGGCGCTGTGGAGCAGGAGTCCTGACAGCTGGGAGCCTCATGAGAGAAGGTCACATGACCCTCCGAGGGGGAGAGGAATGATGTTTGATGTCTTGAGGTCTATCGTACGGTCAGACAATCTGGCAAACATATCAGAGAGCTCGTTTCCTTGGCATAACTGAGCATTTTCATTTAAACAGATTGTCGACTTTCAAAATATTTGACTAATGAGTGGGGTGATGGATGGTGAATAGTTAACTAACGAGACTGGATAATGGATGGTGATTGGTTAACTAACGAGGATAATGGATGGTGATTGGCTAATTGCCTGAACGAAGCAGCAGATTGCTCCATGATTAATTACTACTCTGTTTTTCTTTCTTCCTAATCGGTCTCAAGGAAATAGCATACAGAGAATTTCATTCATGTCCTTAAAACGTCCTCTCTGCCTCTCTGCTCTCTGCCTCTCTGCCTCTCTGCCTCTCTGCCTCTCTGCTCTCTGCCTCTCTGCCTCTCTGCCCTCTGCCCTCTGCCCTCTGCCCTCTGCCTCTGCCTCTCTGCCTCTCTGCCTCTCTGCCTCTCTGCCTCTCTGCCTCTCTGCCTCTCTGCCTCTCTGCCTCTCTGCCTCTCTGCCTCTCTGCCTCTCTCTCTGATATTGATCCAGCTGTGTGATCCTCAGGTCACTGCCCCGGGGCTCCTGCCCCTCAAGCAGCACTTCCTGCCCCCTTAATGCATCACTTCCTGCCCCTCAAGCAGCACTTCCTGTCCCTCATGCATCACTTCCTGCCCCTTCTCCTAACTGGTTGTGATGACGTGACGGTTTACACCATAAGGTCATTGATTGTGTGTGTGTGCGTGTCCCAAACCGATACCGCAGTAGGAAGTAGAGGGTTTTGGAGGCAATGGAGAGCAGGTTTCCCTGATGTCATGTATGACGTGTGTGACACGTGTGTGTGTGTGTGTGGTGACACGTGTGTGTGACACGTGTGTGTGTGTGTTAGAAACCCAGATGGGAGGTTTCCTGGTGTAACAGCCAAGGCAGCATCACGCCTTGTGACGTTCTCTAGTCTCGTATCTCCAGCCAAATATCTGGAGGGGGGGCTGGAGCAGGGTGTGTGTGTGGGGGGGGCGCACAGATTTAGCACAGCTCTGTATATGAAACACACACATATTATGTCACACACAGACACACACACCAAAGAAACCCATGACTGCAAAGACACACAGCTTTCCAAAAGCACAAGGACAGCTGGGACAGGACAAAGGGCTTTTACTAGAACTTTCCTCAAACAGACCAAAGCACACTGAACCTGCTGGCAAGCCCTCCGCCACGCACACTCTTACCTTTGTTGCTGGGGACAGTGACTGAAAAGCACAGAGTTGGAGCTGTCTGGACTGACTGGGAGGAGCGACAGGCTGTCTGTGTGACTGACTGGGAGGAGCGACAGGCTGTCTGGACTGACTGGGAGGAGCGACAGGCTGTCTGGACTGACTGGGAGGAGCGACAGGCTGTCTGGACTGACTGGGAGGAGCGACAGGCTGTCTGGACTGACTGGGAGGAGCGACAGGCTGTCTGTGTGACTGACAGGGAGGAGCGACAGGCTGTCTGTGTGACTGACTGGGAGGAGCGACAGGCTGTCTGTGTGACTGACAGGGAGGAGCGACAGGCTGTCTGTGTGACTGACAGGGAGGAGCGACAGGCTGTCTGGACTGACTGGGAGGAGCGACAGGCTGTCTGTGTGACTGACTGGGAGGAGCGACAGGCTGTCTGTGTGACTGACTGGGAGGAGCGACAGGCTGTCTGTGACTGACTGGGAGGAGCGACAGGCTGTCTGGACTGACTGGGAGGAGCGACAGGCTGTCTGGACTGACTGGGAGGAGCGACAGGCTGTCTGGACTGACTGGGAGGAGCGACGGGCTGTCTGGACTGACTGGGAGGAGCGACGGGCTGTCTGGACTGACTGGGAGGAGCGACGGGCTGTCTGGACTGACTGGGAGGAGCGACAGGCTGTCTGTGTGACTGACAGGGAGGAGCGACAGGCTGTCTGGACTGACTGACTGGGAGGAGCGACAGGCTGTCTGGACTGACTGGGAGGAGCGACAGGCTGTCTGGACTGACTGACTGGGAGGAGCGACAGGCTGTCTGGACTGACTGGGAGGAGCGACAGGCTGTCTGGACTGACTGGGAGGAGCGACAGGCTGTCTGTGACTGACTGGGAGGAGCGACGGGCTGTCTGGACTGACTGGGAGGAGCGACAGGCTGTCTGGACTGACTGGGAGGAGCGACGGGCTGTCTGGACTGACAGGGAGGAGCGACAGGCTGTCTGTGTGACTGACTGGGAGGAGCGACAGGCTGTCTGGACTGACTGGGAGGAGCGACAGGCTGTCTGGACTGGTCAGGAGGAGGCGACAGGCTGTCTGGACTGGTCAGGAGGAGGCGACAGGCTGTCTGGACTGGTCAGGAGGAGGCGACAGGCTGTCTGGACTGGTCAGGAGGAGGCGACAGGCTGTCTGGACTGGTCAGGAGGAGCGACAGGCTGTCTGGACTGGTCAGGAGGAGGCGACAGGCTGTCTGGACTGGTCAGGAGGAGGCGACAGTCTGTCTGGACTGGTCAGGAGGAGGCGACAGGGCTGTCTGGACTGGTCAGGAGGAGCGACAGGCTGTCTGGACTGGTCAGGAGGAGGCGACAGGCTGTCTGGACTGGTCAGGAGGAGGCGACAGGCTGTCTGGACTGGTCAGGAGGAGGCGACAGGCTGTCTGGACTGGTCAGGAGGAGCGACAGGCTGTCTGGACTGGTCAGGAGGAGCGACAGGCTGTCTGGACTGGTCAGGAGGAGCGACAGGCTGTCTGGACTGGTCAGGAGGAGGCTCACGCTATCAGCACGCTGGGGGTTTGTTTATATTATTCTTTGCTACGTGTGCAGGTCAACCGTAAAACTATTCTGTAACTAAATCTACCTACATGAGAGAGAGAGGAAGGGAGAGAGAGAAAGAGGGAGACAGAGAGAGAAAGAAAGAGGGAGAGAGAGAGAGAGAGAAGAGAGAGAGAAAGACAGCGAGAAAGAGAGAGACAGACAGACAGACAGACAGACAGACAGACAGACAGACAGACAGACAGACAGACAGACAGACAGACGGAGAGAGAGAGAGAACTGGGACAGCTTGCTCTTACGTAATAAAAAGCAATTTTTGGAGAGCACAGACAGAGAGAAAGGATTAAATCCTCGACCCTGAAGTGCTCCACACGCTAAACACAAACCCATCAACATACGCTGCAGGATAAATACGGCATCAAACCGTTCAGCTCAACCTGGACACTACAGTGTTGTTGTGGCGGCGGCTGACTCACCGTCCGTTTGGGACTTGCTGAGGAAGATGGTGCTGGCCCGAGGGTGGTCCGAGGGGTTAGACTCCATGTTCATCTCTGATAACACAAAGAGAAGGAAGAGAAGGGTTAGACTCCATGTTCATCTCTGATAACAGGAAGAGAAGGAGAAGAGAAGGGTTTAGACTCCATGTTCATCTCTGATAACACAAAGAGAAGGAAGAGAAGGGTTAGACTCCATGTTCATCTCTGATAACACAAAGAGAAGGAAGAGAAGGGTTAGACTCCATGTTCATCTCTGATAACAGGAAGAGAAGGAAGAGAAGGGTTAGACTCCATGTTCATCTCTGATAACAGGAAGAGAAGGAAGAGAAGGGTTAGACTCCATGTTCATCTCTGATAACACAAAGAGAAGGAAGAGAAGGGTTTTAGACTCCATGTTCATCTCTGATAACACAAAGAGAAGGGAGAGAAGGGTTTAGACTCCATGTTCATCTCTGATAACAGGAAGAGAAGGAAGAGAAGGGTTAGACTCCATGTTCATCTCTGATAACAGGAAGAGAAGGAAGAGAAGGGTTAGACTCCATGTTCATCTCTGATAATAGGAAGAGAAGGAAGAGAAGGGTTAGACTCCATGTTCATCTCTGATAACACGAAGAGAAGGAAGAGAAGGGTTAGACTCCATGTTCATCTCTGATAACACGAAGAGAAGGAAAGAGAAGGGTTAGACTCCATGTTCATCTCTGATAACAGGAAGAGAAGGAAGGAAGAGAAGGGTTAGACTCCATGTTCATCTCTGATAACAGGAAGAGAAGGGAGAGAAGGGTTAGACTCCATGTTCATCTCTGATAACACAAAGAGAAGGGAGAGAAGGGTTAGACTCCATGTTCATCTCTGATAACAGGAAGAGAAGGAAGAGAAGGGTTAGACTCCATGTTCATCTCTGATAACAGGAAGAGAAGGAAGAGAAGGGTTAGACTCCATGTTCATCTCTGATAACACAAAGAGAAGGAAGAGAAGGGTTAGACTCCATGTTCATCTCTGATAACAGGAAAAGAAGGGAGAGAAGGGTTAGACTCCATGTTCATCTCTGATGACACAAAGAGAAGGAAGAGAAGGGTTAGACTCCATGTTCATCTCTGATAATAGGAAGAGAAGGAAGAGAAGGGTTTAGACTCCATGTTCATCTCTGATAACAGGAAGAGAAGGAAGAGAAGGGTTAGACTCCATGTTCATCTCTGATAACAGGAAGAGAAGGAAGAGAAGGGTTAGACTCCATGTTCATCTCTGATAACATGAAGAGAAGGAAGAGAAGGGTTAGACTCCATGTTCATCTCTGATAACACAAAGAGAAGGAAGA
>CAEFZP010002807.1:0-10000 GCA_903064625.1 Mallotus villosus | reverse complement strand
AGAGGACTCGAAACCCAAGAAGATTAATGATGTCAATGAATGTGAAACATCTTAATTCAGTATAGCTGATAGTGTGAATGTCTCTGTTGACACTTTGTCATGCATACCAATGTGTTGAGCTGGTGGGTGAGTGTGTGTGTGTGGGGGCCAGAGAGCCGGAGTGGATCACACACCGCCAGCCTCCAGCGATGGCTCCCTAGCAACGGGGGGAAGCGTGAGGCCAGGGCATGAGCACAGCCGAACAACCAGGACGCTGTCTGGGGAGTGTGTACTAGAGAGAGGACGGCAAGAGAGAAGGCCAACTCTCAAACACACACACGCCCTGATACACACACACAGTCTGAGTGGGGTGTTTTTTCTCAGAAGCATGCGTAGATGTCTGGATGCATGCACCATTAATCTTCTTGAATTCAATGGTCTCACTAACTTGGCTAGGTGAGGCGTAATTCAATGTGTGTGTGTGGTGTGTGTGTGTGTGCGTGTGTGTGTGCGCGTGTGACGGTTGTGGTGGGGGGGTAGCAAGAGGAGACCCGCCCCTTCCAACTCCGCTCCCCGTTGCCAAGCAACGCAGGCATGAAAAGACTCCACTGGCAAAGCCAATCTCATCAGGAACTCTCTCTCTAACTCCTCCCCCCTCTATCTCCCTCTCTATTCCTCTCTCCCAATTTACCACACGGCTAACTATAACATCTTGCTCTGTCAGTTGTCACAGTGAGAAACACACACCTCACCTGTGGTATCACACACACACACACACACACACACTCCAGAAAAGCAGACATGAGAACGATTCCCCTGGGAGTGGTGCCACAGCTGGTCAGGCAGGAACATGGACGCCTCAGTGAGAGGTTGGGGTCCTGCAGGTGCTGACACACAGGAAGAGAGCTGACCAATTAAAGCTGGGCTGTGTGAGGGGAATGTTGGGCCACACAGCTGTTGAGGACACAATGATTGGGGAGTGTGTGTTTGTGTTTGAGCACCAGTGTGATTATACGTGTGAATGCGACTGTGTGTTTGTTTAGGTGTGGCAGTGTGGCTTCACCCGGTCATTCAGGGTTGAATGGCTACAAAAAGCACGAGCTCAGAGGAACTCAGGTTAGTCCATATCCTGAGGGGAAAGACTCAATTTAATGCTGTTGATTTACACCGATTACAACTCTATCAATGTTCATGCTTTGTTGCTCAACAGTAAGGTTTGTTTGGTGCAGCGGTTCTCATTCAGATTCTTTACAACACCATCTCCTCCGAGAGAAGCAGAGTACGCACAGAGGCAGCAGGAAAGACAGATGTTCTCCCTAGTAAGGGATGGACCTGGGCCATGCACACCGAGACGGTTTACTAAACAAACACTAGCTCATCTAGAGGCGTGATGCTTTTATCTCACACATGTGATTCATCAGCCTTTGTTTTTCTCTTGCTGTTTCTTCTCCCTTCTCTCCAACCTGTCTCCTCTTCTGTCTTTTCATTCCACAAACCTCATTTCTTAATCCTCTCCATCTGTCTCGCTCTCGCTCTCGCTCTCTCTCTCTCTCTCTCTCTCTACGCTTTGTCTCTCTCTCTGTCTCTCTCTCTGTCTCTGTCTCTCTCTCTCTGTCTCTCTCTCTGTCTCTCTCTCTCTCCATCTGTCTTGCTCTCTCTCTCTCTAGCTCTCTCGCTCTGTCTCTCTCTGTCTCTCTCTCTGTCTCTGTCTCTCTGTCTCTCTCGCTCTCTCTCTCGCTCTGTCTCTCTCTCTCTCTCTCTCTGTCTCTCTCTCTCTCTCTCTGTCTCTCTCTCTCTGTCTCTCTCTCTCTGTCTCTCTCTCTCTCTGTCTCTCTGTCTCTCTCTCTGTCTCTCTGTGTCTCTCTCTCTCTCCACATCACTGTCTATCCATTATCTCCCTGTTTGAACTCTCATTCTCTCTTTTCATCTAACCTTTTCACTACTTGTCTCTCCCTCTCTACTCATCCCTCCCTCTCTTTAGTCCCCTCTCCTCTCTCTCTCCCTTCCTCTCTTTAGTCCAACATCTCTCTCTCTCTCCCTCAGGTTAATCCTATGCTGTCTAGGAGAGAGGAGGTCTGCCATGTGTCATCACGCTGTGGAAGGAGCTGAGGGCGGCCGGAAGGCTCTCTGTGCCAAACGGTCTGTGTGACATTCACACACACACACACAGACACACAGACACACAGACACACACACACACAGACACACACACACACACACACACACACACACACAGCACACACACACACAGACACACACACACACACACACACACACACACACACAGACAGACATACACATTCACAGACACACACACAGAGACAGACACACACATTCACAGACACACACACAGACACACACACACAGACACACACAGACAGACACCACGCACATTCACAGACATACACACACACACACACACACATAGACACACACACAGACACAAAGGGTTTTGTCTACATTATCATCCATCTGTCATTAGCACCAGAAATATGAACTCCAAAGTTTCACGTTCATCGGAAACCACGAAAAGGGAAGCGACAATGTCAATCACATCTACAGCACACCTGCTAGCTTGCTGCCCTGATTGCTGCGCAGGCAATTAGCCTCATGGCTTAGCCATGTTCTTTTTTTAATTGCCCGCGAGGAGAGAAAAACACGTTTTGAATAACAGTGTGCAACTAGGAAAGAGGATCATCGGGTGTAGAAATACGGCAGTATTCGTTCCGGGGAAAAAAACTGAAAATGTTCTCACGAAACTCTCACATTCCATTTTAACACTGGCTTCTTTTTATCAATACTGGAATTGGACCAGAGATACTATCTGCACATTCCCTGCAGGAGAGAAGACAGGCTGATGCCAGTGGACAAGCAGTATAGCCGCCTTGAACAGATTCTAAAGCAAATAAGTACCAAAACCAATCGCCGTTGAACCCGATATCCAGCACAGTCAGACACTACACAGATGCCTGCACACGCTGCAGACAATAGCCTCAATATGTTTAAGGAGAGCACAATGTTTGTCTTCACAAACTACAGTCCTACAGTGAAACCACAACTCTGTTGAAGCGTTTGAAGTCTGAGCCCAGACGCTTAGAAAAGAACCACAGATAAAAGTGATTCTTCCGGTAACAAAGGTATTCGAAAACACGAAAGAAACGAAGGAAACACAACAATGCACTCCTTTTCTTTTGTAATCAGGGAAGATAAATTACTTTCCCACAAAACATCAGCCCATTTATCCAACGGATAAGCTGTCCACCAGTAGCTTTGGCGCTATCAACAGATTCAACAGACCAGTGTTAAGACTACAGTAACTTTGAAAGTCATGCTTAAAGTACTGAAGGTGACTATAATCTCTGCCTGTTGGTATGTGTTTGAAGACTGAAATCCTAGTACTTGGCGTTCTAAGAGCGTTCTAGAGCGCTGTTAGAACGCTCCTAAGAAGCTCTTAGCGTTAAGAGCTTCTTAACGAATCGGGAAACACGGCCCTGGTGGGTTAGAAGGATAGTCTGTTTGATGTTGTTCCTGCCAACACATTCAGGCCTAGCCCGGTCCCATTTTCAAACCAGCCATCATGCACCCAGGAAAAAACCTGTCATCAAGTTCGACCAGTTTGTGCAAGTCCTCATTCACAACCCCTCATGTTACCTGAGAGTGGAACCAAAGTAACAGCAGAGGGAACAGGGATGACATTCAAATTCAAATTCAATTCAAAAAAGCTTTATTGTCTAATATGTTGCTCTGAATGTTCGAACATTTTCTAAATTTCCTTGGAGAAGCCATTAACTGGAGCACAGTAAGGGCTGACATCAAACCACAAACTTCTACATGATCTTCAAACAGATATATAAAAGTCTGAAATAGACCAACTCCTGCTGTTTAACGGCTCTTTCCTTTTCTCTCTATCCTCTCTAAAAGCTGTTTAAAAAATAGAGATATTTACACCCTTCCTGTGTGAAAGTCTCGATGGCGCCCGTGTGAATCTACAGAGAGGTTACAGGCAGCTCATATTTGAGGACTTCACAGCCCAGAGCCAGGCCTCTATGTCTTTACATCTCAAAAGCAGAACATGCACTTTTGAACTTACTGTGACTCGCTTCTCCAACCGGAACCAAATAATCCTAAAGTTTAACGTCCTTTTACTGTGACAAATCAGCTCAGTGGCTACAGTGGAAACCAGTGATTGAGGACAATTTCATATGTGACAGTTTCCGATGTCATGCGTTACGAGCACTAATGGATCTTCAATGGAGATTGTTTTTCCACCCCACTAGGGAAATACATGTCTCTCCATTAACAAAGAAATACTTCATTTCTCACTGAACATTCTGGAACATGACTAGAATATGGTTGTAAACCAGTGATTATAATCCAGTGTTCTTCAGAACATCAGTCTTTTCCACTGGGGGAAAGATGAGATTGTAAAAGGCAATTTTTCTGTCATTACTGCTTTGAGAATCAGCCAATTGGAATCCATGAGCTGAAATTGTGTCATTCCTTTGAGGGATAACAGTAGATTGATGTTTAATGTTACCATGGTGATGGTTCCAATGTGCTTTAACACACAATCAACAAAACTCCCTTCTTTATAAAAAAATAAAAAGAGATTCTCTGCTACTGGCTGTCTCCACGGAGATTCTTCACAACCTTCCAACGTATTAGAGTGGCCTCTTATGCCAGACCACATTTACACGGCTTCTTTCAGAAGACTGAAAGTGTGCACCCCCTGAGAAATACCATGAATACGATTATGTTGGGTTGTCACTCTGAGTTATAAATAACTGATAAGAAACAGAACAGCCAACCTCTCCAAATGCTCTCCAACAACAGAGAGACCGAGAGAGGAGGAGATATAGAGTGTGAGAGAAAGCAGTAAAGAGAAGATGAGAGAAGATTCGAGACGAACCGAAACGCTCAGCTGAGGGAGAGAAGCCCAGGACTGAGATGATCCGTGCCGAACCAGGCCAACCCCAGGCGGAACCAGGTCGAACCTGGCTGAACCAGACTGAACCAGGCTGAAACTGGCTGAACCAAGCCAAACCTGGCCGAACCAGACTGAACCAGGCTGAACCAAGCCGAACCAGGCCGAACCAGGCCGAACCTGGCTGAACCAGGCTGAAACTGGCTGAACCAAGCCAAACCTGGCCGAACCAGACTGAACCAGGCTGAACCAAGCCAAACCTGGCCGAACCAGACTGAACCAGGCTGAACCAAGCCGAACCAAGCCGAACCAGGCCGAACCAGGCCGAACCAGGCCGAACCAGGCTGAATCTGGCGGGACATGAGCGAAGCGGAGAGACCCAGTCCCTGTACCAGATAACTATTGCGTACTAAAACAAGTGTGTTCACATTGGTGAGACGAGGCCATGACAACTGCCTGTGGGCTGTGTCAATGTTGAATAAAATCCTAACTGGGTTAGACATCATTTTTAATCATGCACATTGCTTGCTATTCCTAGAAAGCACCTACTCTGCCTTTCATCTAATAGACGTGCATGCTTCATGTTCAGGCTTAACGCTCCAAAATAATAACTTTCTCAATAGATGGTTCCGGTAAGGTTCACATCTCTATCCACCTCTCCATCCATTTCTCCATCCCCTCTGTAGATGAAGTCTCCATCGGTGTCCTGGTGTCACCCTAGATGAAGTCAGGGTCTATTAACAGACCAGACACAACCACCTCTCTCCCAGACTGCTACCAGAGGACTGGATTTAAGACTTCACTGCTCACACGGCTGAAGAGGAATAAACACTGTTGTTTCCTCGACATCAACAGGATGACTGGCTCAGAGATGGATCCTCACGCTACACATTCGAGACCCACGGTAAACGTTGTAATGGGGCGATGTCAGATGGCTGAGCGGTTAGGGAATCAGGCTATTAATCAGACGGTTGCCGGTTCGTGTCCTTGGGAAAGGCACTTTACCCTACTCTAGCCTCGGGGGGGAATGTCCCTGTACTTACTGTGAGTCGCTCTGGATAAGAGCGTCTGCTAAATGACTAAATGTATTCACACGAGGGATTCTGCTGGGGTATGTCTGATGTTTTGGTACGGGGGATCTTGTGATTAAACTGGAGGACACATGGAGAGACTGAAAGGGTACTATGCAGGGTTAGCGCTGTAGTTGTGTGTATGTGTGTGTGTAGTGGGTGGGTGTTGGTTGGTCATAGCAGTCAGCAGTTCCCATGGCTGATTTTCTCGCTGTCACACAGAGTGCTGGGGTCATACACAGGCCTAAACACACCCTCACACACACGCACACACACCACACACACACACACACACACACACACACACACGCACACACCCTCACACGCACACACACAGCTATCAGTCACGAGTGGCTCATGCAACATCTGCATTATCACACTTCTCTCTTATCACAGTCCATTCATACGTGCCAACGTACACACACGTAGACCCGATGTTACTATCCACAGCACTGTCAACAGAGACACAGCATTATCACATGTGTACACCCTACTTAAATGTCTAAAAATACCTCAATAATTGACACTGCATTCAGACGTCCGTCGCCACAGCCCTCTTAGTAAGGCACGGGGTGATTACAAGTTCAGATACTCCTGAAGGAGTCACTTGTCATTGGAATGTCCCACGGACACCAATAGAGACGGTCAACAGGTCATACCCAATCAGTGGAGTGAATACCCAGAGACAAACAACTCAGTATGAAGAACAGGGGAAGGAAGGAAGAGAAGGGGGGTGGGAAGGAAAGGGAGAGGGAGAGGAAGAGGAGAGGGAGAGAAGAGGGTGGGAAGGAAAGGAAGAGGAGAGGGAGAGAAGGGGGTGGGAAGGAAAGGGAGAGGGAGAGGACAGGGAGAGAAGGGGATGGGAAGGAAAGGAAGAGGAGAGGGAGAGAAGGGGGTGGGAAGGAGAGGAAGAGGAGAGGAAGAGGAGAGGGAGAAATGGGGGGTGGGAAGGAGAGGGAGAGGGAGTCACACATTTGTGGCCTATGAACACTGACACTCACACACAGAACACACGAAGACTCCATCCTGCATCAAGTAATCTACAGTAGAATTACTGTTGGGGTCTGGAATGAAGAATGGACCAGCCCCACACACACACACACACGCACACACACACACGCACACACACAACCATCCTGGAAGAATCATGTCAAATAATGATTTCCTGCACACCCTTCACTAAAGTAGGAAGATTAAACCTCACTGAATAAGGACCTGGCAAGTTGGGGGATTTGTGCTTTGGTTATGGATCTTCAGACAGCCCCCAGGAGAGGAGCTTGATGCTTGTAATAGCTTGCAGGCTTTTACTATGTTATATCAATTTCGTCAAGTGTAAATTACGTTATTTTAATATAGCAAGATATTAGTTCAACAATAGGCTAATATATTCTTACTTCTACCTCTAATTCCCATATAACAAATTCGTGTTTGGTTATAAGACAGTTTAATGAGCTAACAAACATGAATGCATCCATTCATTAATCCTACCGTCTATGTTTTCTCTGTCGCTGATGTGCTGAAGGTTGCATCCCGTGTCCTCCCTACTAAGCTGCTGTTCAGGGTGGTAGGGTTCAAGCCTTGAATGGTTATTTCTCCGGTGCTTTGGGCTTGAAGACACGCAGCAGGAGGGTCGTATTCCCCATCGTCAGATCGCAGTAGAAGTAGCCGCCTGACAGCAAAAATGTATTTAATTCCTTTTATCCGCGCCTCGGAGACAGGCGAAAATGGGGCGGTAACGCGGATACTTGTGGCGGTGTGTAAACGATTCCGACGGGCTGAGGTAAACGTTATACACCCATTCAAAAAGTGAGAAGAAATACTAATAAATCAATATCGCATCTTTTTCAAATGTGGATGCACAAAATGATGCTCTTTCCACGCATTTGCCAGATGTGCTCTCGTCCACACAGTCCTTATAATTCAGACATTTAGTCAATTTTGAACATTTTAAATCAAAAATAGTCACAATCGAGAGTGATCTGTCCGCTACATTGTTGCTAATGCACGGCCGCTGTTGCAACTGAGTCTCCGGAGTAAAAAAAGCGCAAGCGAAGAGACGGCGCGCAGAAGCCGGGGCTAGGCTACTGTACGCTCCATTACAAAAGGTTCCGGGTCAAATGGGAGGCGAATAAAACCAAGGCAACCGTTTACGCACTCACTCATCTCCTCTCCAGATAATTTGCATTTTTTAATCAATTTTTATCAGGGTCTTCTTTGCCATTTTTGTTTGTCTGGTTAACTGGTAAACTATATGGACAGGGGAATATACTCTCAGAGACTTTAAATTGCTAAATAAATGATGTAATGTAATTTATAGGCCACGGTTTGTCTTTATATCAATGATGTTTTCTTTATAAAAATGTAATTGAATCACCACCCGTAGACATGTCTTTTGATAACATTGACATTATGTCAATGTCATATTTACCACAGTGCAATGCAAGGCCGTAGCCATGGAGACAACATCGGGGGGGGAGAACATCTGCTGGGGATGGTCCCCCCCTGAAAACTTGTTACGTTTAGTTATTAATATGATTCAATGTTTAATGATAATTTCGGACAGCGTACGTGGCTGCCTGTCTTAGCTTAGGACATTTATATTTTATTAATATTTTTATATCAATATATTGGGGGGGGACATTTTGACCAGATTGTAATATTGTGGGGCTGCAATCAACACTTAAGCCGTACTGTACAATTAGTTTGTCTTATTCTTCTCAGAAATGTTGTGCATAGGGGAACAGGTTACTTCTGGAATTATAGATTATTGGTGTGTTAATCCTGTAAAAGTGAATCATCATTTTAATCACTCCTGGCCCAGATGATCGATTTGAATCGATTTCTACAGAATCCTGGGTTTTATCCATGGTAACAATGTGATCGTTTTGTTTTGAGTAACAAACCTACAAATCTGGTGTGGTGTTTTAGTGCTTCCTACTGGTGTAGACAACTCATTACAAACAATGAACTGTTCTTTTAGTCTAAAAAGTAACAAAACAACCACTTAATTAATCTTAACGGATTTTTTAGATACAGTGTCAGAATATACGGTATACTGCCTTGCTGATTCATGGTGACAGAATTTCTGAATGACAGAATGTGATTTCACATTAATAACCCACAATTGCGGTAACACAATCTCGAGTTCCATTTTTCATAATCAGTTTGGTAACAAAACATGATTTGAGGGGGTGAGGCTGGATTTGGAATCTAAGACGGTTGGTTGCTCCTGTTACACACTTAACATTGATGGACCAAGATGAATGGGCAGTGGAAATGTAGTTAAATGTTTGTCCACATGGTGGAGACAGATTCTCAAATTAAAACGCGATCTGGGTTGAGGAACAGTCTACTAGAATTCAAGCAATTATTTTAAGAACTATTCACGGCTTCAAACTACTTCCCTTTTTAGCACAATCTTGCACAAACAGTGCATAGAAAGTTCAGCAGAAGATCAAATACACTATAGACACGCCGCACATACGCCAGGAATACTTTTTGACACCGACAATTTCTCACATATGGCCATGGGTGACAGGGAATATCTCTATTCTCAGTCATTTCAACGTCGCTAATTGTCTCTGTCCATAACATGCAACTTTTTTTTCTAAACTTTCTTTCAAATTATTTTTTTAAACCTTTAGAAACTTGTTCTTTGAAACTTAAAAAAATATATGTTTTTCCTTCATTCAGTACACAGAGATACTGTTTACTTCCTGGTATGGTATGAAGTCCCACCCACTACAGACTCGCCTGTCAGAACTCAGGAAGTAGAGTTCAGTATTTCTCTGCTCACACACAGGTTCTGAGATTCACCGTTGTACTCTGAGAGAAAACTGGACTAAAGTACAACTCACACTGAAAAGAGAGATATACTGTCTTTACTCATCTATAGGAGGAACACTGTCACCAACAAAGACTTGAACTCACTGCTGACTGAACCAGAGTAAGTTTTTATGAATAAAACTCAAAAGTGAAAGTAAACTCCAGAAAGCGTTTCATATAGCAGGGTGTGACTGGGTGAGAA
>CAEFZP010002806.1:0-48776 GCA_903064625.1 Mallotus villosus | reverse complement strand
ACGTACGTAACAAGCATACAACATGAATGTTAGATTGATTGAAGAAATTTAATTATTAGTTTTGGTTTGGTACTGTTGGTTTGGTACTCTCCGTACTGCCTCCGGCCACGATTAATGTTGTGGACCCACACTCTCCTCCGGGCAACCACGACAGGCGCAGGGGGGGTCCGCAAACTCCGCTGCCACGGCAAGAAGTGCGAGCAATCTTGCATTCATTTTCTGGTAATTTTTGTGTCAGGTGTCAGATGCCAGATGATGGAGCCAACAGATAGAAGCTGTATATCTATGGATACAAGCGATGACGCGTATGACGTAAACGAAAAACGCTTCCGTGCGCCTTTTTTTGAGCGGCGCGCACAAACGCGTTGAAAGCAGTGCACGGAGCGCTCCGCCTTTTTAAAACGCTTTTGGTGGACACGGCCCCTTAGGCGCCATTAAAACAAAAACTGAAATAGACTTGATGAATGAGAAAGAGAAAATAAATGAGTGTGATTAGTATTATCACATAACGTTGGACATATGCAATGTTAGAAAAGTGTAATTATAAATAATCTGGCCGATTTATTCAATAATTCAATAACAATTTAACTATTACTAAGGTACGGTGGCCGACATGTGCAAACGCGCTGCAAATTAATAAAACACATGCAAATAGACAAAACACAAGCAAATTAAGAAAACATCTTCATTAATTTGACAACTCATGCACTGCATTCAGCAAACGTGGTGCATATACACAAAACACAACCAAATACACAAACGCGCTGCAAAACCACAAACGCGTTTGTTGTGGCTAGCAAAGTGATCAGACTCAAGATGGAGTTAGCGGATGCAAGATGGTTTTATTTGTCAATACAAACAGAAAGTCACACATGCATTGAGAGGTCTTGCTCAAGAGACACTCTGCCTTAGTTCTCAACAGTTCAGGATTATATACAGTTTCACAGAATGCTGACTCATGATCTAGACACCTGGCACGTATTGATTGGCTTTCCCCACATACGTAGGGTAAGACAAGGTCTTGTTTGCACATCTAGCACATCGAGGTCGCCACGACTTTAACAAGCCGGGGCGACCCCGGAGTTACCAGATCATCCTCCCAAACTGATGATATCAAAACAGTGGATCATAGTTGTCAGCTAATGTTCTTCAATCTGGTCTGTTCTGACCCGGGATGACGATCATTTCATTTACATGACCGTGTCAATGGTGCTTTCGCTGCTTTACTGCTTAATGGGCTGTTTCTTGAGCCCTTTTGGTCTAATGTGACCACATAGGCAAAGATGTATGTTAAATGCAGTTTTGTGCGCCACAACAGACCCCCCTTGCGAGGTTTTACACCCTCGCATAAAAACAAAAACTGTATTTAGCTAAATGAAATTTCCACCAACAACATTTAAACATTTCAAAAGAACAAACTGAAACATCAAAAATAAAGAAAACGGGAAATTTCAATAGCCCTAAACCCCATTTATCCCACATTTAGATAATTTGTGCTACTGGTTTAGCTTACAACTGTAATATTGCTAGTGTATATGTATATATATATAGCCTTATGATACGAATGTGTGTCGTGACAAGATATCCATTTTGCATGAATATCTTGGTGTTTCTACCTGCCCTCTAGTTAGAGGTAATGTGAGTTTATAAGCCATAGTAAATATTAAACGTATCGTTTGTTAAACTGTCCCTCATTTTCCCTAGGAGACCACTGATTAGTCTCGAATTCCTCAAATGCCCGTAATGGACAACATGGTCAAGTTCACCCAGTATCTCAAACCTTTGTGCTAAAACAAGCTTTTAGTGAACTAACCATCATTTACTAAACCTTGAAGCTACAATAACTTCGTGTTCAGCGCTTACAACGATCTGTCAATGTTACAACTTTCAACAATTTAGTTCAAGATTCTGGACGAAAACTCCCCCTGGCTTCAGGCCATATTTTGTGGAGGAGAAACCATGAATCATCAACATGAAATTAATACTCAATACAGTTTCGAATATTACTTCCAAAACGTTTTACACAGTACTTTCTACCAGACATTAATCAAATAAAAATTTCAAACAAAAATAAACAATAAGTTTTCCATTTAAAACAAAACAATGAGACAGAAAATCAACAACCGTATATAGTTCGACTAGAACGGCGGCCTGGTATGGTTCGGCCTGGATGTTGGTTTTCCTCAGTCCTTGATTCGGGGACTGGGGTTTTCCGCTAAAAGCAAAAGAGAGTTTTTCAGGTTAGTCACCCTCTCTGAATGCTCACAGCCGTCATAGGGGGTCAGGTCAGGTGGGACGTGACAGAGAGCGGAGAATTTCAGGATTTCAACAACGTAATGACCACTAACGTTAAAAGGTGTTAAAGGCACAGCTATTCCTATTTTATCAAAACTGAGACCTCAATTTCCCATATGTAACTGCAGGAAATCAAACCATGTTCCTTGTGTTGCATGAGCATTCCCTTCCCCTCGTAAGGATCAGCCATTGCTTTCACCTGTGGCAAAACGGGGCAGACAGCATTATTTGGTTTAAATGTACAACATAATTTCCAATCTTACACACCCCCCCCTTGACCGGTCAGGAGCCAAATAAGTATCTGTGGGTCCTGACAGGTCATGGCCTTGGTTGTGGATTGGTGCTCTCCCAGGGCTGTAAGCATGTTTTAGTACATTCATGAACCTTGCTGATTACAGTAGATCTAATTGATCCATTCTGTGTTTCTGTTAGCTGTCTATCTAGGCAAAATAGATTCAAATACTGATGCTATTTAATTCCTAGCCTAAAGTCGTTAGCCACCCCCCTTGACCGGTCAAAATGCATCAATTGGTACATTTTTTAGAAGAGACGCTTGTTTGGCGAGAGAGGCCTCCTGGAGTCTGTCTGACTGAGGCCAACTACGTGGACCACTGGGGTGACCCAGTGGCCTCTGACACCTCTCCCATCGCTCCATAAATACCATTAGTGAACCTTATCTCTCCTGGGTTGACAAAGGGTGTTTAGTTGTTAGGATTAAAACGTTTTCAATTTGCTCCTAAAGGTTGGGAGGGTATTTACCTGGGCCTGGGTTGCCTCGTGGCTTCGTGGTGAGGGGTAGCTCGGATCTCACATCTGTCATAATGCAGTTCTCTAGACACACAGGGCACCTGGGGCAACTCTAAACAGCTCATCTACCTGATATAGTTTAGCATTGGCATGTATGATGTCCCCCCTAGTCCGTGAACAGGTTCTCCTTACTTCACAACTTTGGCTCTGTGGCTAGTAGGGCATTAGTAATGTGCTGGCTGAATAGAAGAACAGTGTTCTTCTGGCTCATGGTTACTGGGGTAGAAACCACTCCGAACACTCATCTCTGGGCTGTCCCTTGATCAGCCTGTTTCCTGCTTGTATCACTTGTGCGTGTTTACTGCCTGTAGGATGAGACTGTGTGATGAGTTGGTTCTAGAGGAGTGGTTAGTACATTTTGGGATTGCTACTTTCCTTTGTTAGTTGGTCAAAAACCCCTACATACTACCTCAAACATGTTCTCTCAACACTGAAAAGACAAAATCTATTGAGTTTGGCTCAAGATATATGCTGGCAAAAAGACCTCAGTTAAATTTAGTTATAGGTAATACACCAATTCAACAAGTTAACATGATAAAACTCTTAGGTCTTACCATTGTTGATTCACTGTCCTGGTCAGTTCACTTTGACAACATTGTAGGTCCAAGGTCCAATGTACTTAAGAATACTATAATCAATTTCATTATGGAATGAACTGCCAGAAAACATTACTTTTAGCATTAATAGCAAATACAACTTTAAAAGGTCTGCAAAAAACCATCTGGTCCATGTGTAATGTATACATTTTAAATGTTTCATTTCCTTTTGTAGATTTCTTATCTTTATTTTCTTTTGTTATATTTGTAACTATTTGGCTTTGACATAATGTCAAACAAGTGATTGTCTGTGCCTATATTGTATGTTTAAAACCCCAGGAAGACTAGCTCTCACTCTGGTGTGTTGCTAATGAGGATCCTAATAAATCAAATCACATCAAATTCTCTGAGGTGTTAATTGCGGGCATTGCATGGGATTAATACTTATGCTATACATTCTGTATTAAGGTCACTGTTGCTTATCCGTTCTCCTAAAAAACATCTCTGGTCATCCCACCTACCTCCCGCCCTTGCTTGATCACTGGGGCTGGGCGGTGCGTGATTGGGGTCTGCCAGTGGCGCCTC
Source organism: Mallotus villosus (assembly GCA_903064625.1). Lineage (NCBI taxonomy): Eukaryota > Metazoa > Chordata > Actinopteri > Osmeriformes > Salangidae > Mallotus > Mallotus villosus. Next base: position 44,553 of record CAEFZP010002806.1, on the reverse strand, counting down.
GTCCGTGGTCAGTCTCCCTTCTCTTAGAGGTGGTGGCGCCGTCAGGTATCTGGTGGGGTTGGAGTTAGTTCGGGAACCTCGTTCCTGGCTCCTTTCCCCCGACCTGGTTCTGGCACCCCTCGTGGACCTGGTTCTGGCCCTGGATCCTCAGGTTCGCTTCCTTTCTCCTGAGTTGAATACAAGCCAGGACAGGGTAGCTTCCTGGCCAGGGAAAAGCCATACGTTTAGATGAACTTGGTGCAGTTTTTGGTCTGCACTCTTAACATCCTAGTGGGGGTGAGTTGTATTGAAACCGGGACAGGGAGAGTGTTTGCAGCAATAACTTTTAGCCCTTTAAACTTAGGGTTTTTTCCAGTTCAGTCATAGTCTTTTAGTGAAACTTTCATCAGGTACAATGTGGTGGGTGTATTATATACATCACCCCGTCCTGCTTTTCCTCTGCCAACCGCCAGTTGTTTATCCATGGTATGGCAGTGGTAGCTGTGAGTTGTGAGCTCAGAGCCAATAGAACATTGTTAATGTCATCAATACTTTGGTTCTACTCCCTAACCACCGAGGCATTTTGTTAACAATCATTTTGGTTTCTCGTTATAAATGACAAAATTGCTGTGCATCATTCTCTCCCAAATGTCTCCCTGCGTTTCACTCACCCTCCACCTTCCTCCCCAGTTGCACGGTAACCAGGGAAGGGATTGGTTGGCAGTTGAGTTTTCTTTTCTCTGATCCTTTTTGGGGAGCAGATTTGAGTGACTCTGTCGCCGTTGTCCAGGATGGCATGGTAAAACGTCCACGCCCTGGATTTTGTCCTTGGTCCTACGCCACAACTTTTAGACGTCTGGGGCACGAGCAGGGAGCTCTCACCCTCACTCTCAGGCCCTAGTCCTAGGGCTGAGAATTAAATAACGTCAGTTGTGTGCATTGCATTAGGACAAACACTGTCCTGTATTTTCACAGGGGAAATCAGAGTCAATTGGTGTGACCAGGTCTGATCTGGGATCTTTAGCAGTGGTTCCAGATGAAACCACATAGTTGATCCCTCAAACTGCTGTGGCCATCTTGCTCGATTCCATCAGCGCAGGACTCCTACACGAAGTTGACACCTCCGGTAGTTCTTTAAGGAAAGGCTCGGCCACCAGGCTGGGTACTGGTTGGTTCTCCGAGACTCCTCCTTCTCCTTCTCTCCTCCTGCAGAAGTTTTCCTTGATGCATCCTAGTGTCATAGGATGTCAACAAAAGACTTCGCCAAGATTCCATTACTATTTTTCCTATATGGCTGTTTTCTTATCTACTAAATACTGTTAAAGGTTTATCGATTTAAAGTTGCCTCTCTGCTAGAGACCAAGTCCAAATGTGTTTACTTTTCGTTAAATATTAACTTACTCCCCCCCCCTCGCATAGTTCACTGATCTATGCGAAAAACAGAAGATAACAGGTTAATATTGGCAAAACTAAATTCTTCATATTTTCTTTACATTCTATCAAATATTTTCCACAAATTTAGATTTTCCCTGCTTCTAAACAGAGTTGGGGATATTTCATTCAAATTTTAAATGGTTTTACCTTAAAAGTTCTGTCCCACCACAGCACCTCCAAAAAAAACACTGGGTTCCTGAAACAACATCTGTTATTCAATGGCTATGTTCCAAATTGGTTATTATTTACCTGCTCAAATCTGAGCTTCACAATCATGGGGTAGTCCCATGCGGCAGGAAACTAGTGTTTATTAGCTGGATTTACAGTGGTGTGGACAGATACTTTACTTTAGAGCATAACTAAACAACAAATTGTTTTTGTTTATGCACATTTTCTCTTCGTTCAACAAAACCGGCCCCTGCTTGTGTATGGTGCCCTTCCTAGTGTTGTGGAATGAATCCGGTGTCGACCCCCGGGATGTACTGGAGCTAAACCTAGCTCTGCTTGTAGTGAGACGGTGGCCCATAAATGGTTTTCTGGGGGTTGTTGAGCAGGGATCCTAGTCACTGGGGGTGTTCTTTGGTCCCTATCTATTCGTGGGCAGTCACGTTTGAAATGCCCTGGTCTGTCACAAGTCCAGCAAACCCGTACTCGTCCACGTCTTGGCTGGGTGGGATTGACGTCGTACCCCCTTGCTTCTGGCCTCTGTCTGGCTCGTCCTCCGTATTCACGCCGGTTTCCATGGTCAGTGGGGGGATTATAGCGAGGAGGAGGAGTTAAAGATCGCCTCTCTCTCTCGCGAGTTCCTCTCTCACCTGAATGCATGTTTGTCTCTCTACGCCCTACTGGTTGCTGGGTAGGTTGTTCACTCAGAACCTGTGGGGATATAGAACGTCTGACAAAGTTCATTGGCATAGTCTCTTGCTTTACCTGGACATCCGGTGACATGGACTCAGCTTCGTTATCAGTGATGACGTCACTTGGGTTTGGGCTCCTCCCAAACCTTTGCTCGACCTGGTCGATCGTTTGGCGGAGAAAGCGTAGTATAATTTCCATGGCCTGTGGCGTCATCATACCGTCTCGTTCGGTCTCCCCTTGTGGCTCGGGCGTTTGGGGTGGGGTAGGGCTCAGTCGCCGACTGTAGGGTGCCTCGGCTGGGAGGTCCTGTTCAGTGAGCCTGGTTGGGCTCGCTCTGCCCGGCCCCCTCGTAGTCCTGTCTGCCATGGGTAACTTGGTAGGGACTGGATGATCTAAACTCAAATGGGGTATTAAATACTTATACAGCAGCTTCCCCCTTAATATGTGTTTGTTTTACAGTGCGTGTGTGGAGAGGTTTTGTTGGACGAGAAAAAACATCCTTTCACATCCTTTCGTAATCATTTTCACACACATATCTCAAGTTTCCCTAAAAGTTCACCCTTAGATGGGGCTGGACAATCAGACAGCCCCTCTAGTTTTCAGACGGTCCCTGTCTGGAATTTTTAAAGAGAGAGTGTAAGACATTCAGTTTATCAATACATAAAACAATGTATTAACGTGATTTTGCCCACAATCTCATTCCTAAAACTTGTCCTGTGACATTAGTTTCAGAGGTTCTTTTTAAACATAAGTTCAGAAACCTTTTCCTTAAACAAACATCTGACTCCATTTGTGTGCCTAAAGCAAACACCACAGACTACACCAGCCCCCCCCCTCTTTACAAACCCCAGTTTGGCCTGATAACCAGCCGTTTTGCTCTGGGGCCAAAAAAACGGGGCCCTGTAGACTCAAACATACTTATTTTACAATAATTCTTTACATATATACATATTTACAAGTTATTCTACCCCATTGTGTATTTAGCGCGTCCAGATAAATGACAGGGTCATGACTCCTGCTAGTTTGATCTGAAAATGCAAAGCTAGATGCCTCTTCTCTGCTGCTGCTGCTTTAGTTGTATTTGCAGATATACACTGTAGAAAGAATAACTTTTGAACGTTCTGTTTTGGATCTTTAACCTTTTACCGATCATCAGCCGAAGATTCTAAAGGCCTCAACCAGCCAGTAAACATCCCCAGTGACACCTGGTTCCAATCCATTAAATTTGGGTTATGTACCTTAGTGTAATTATTGCAGTACATACATATCTGGCGTATGGTGCCACCAAAATGTTTCACCATAAGCTAGGATAATTTAGCAGCTTCCTAGCTCACTTAGTCCGCAGATAACGAGGCGTCGAGACCGGTGTGCCCCGCCACTGCGTTTATCAGTCCTAAAAAATGACCTTTTGCGTCCAAACGACACCTTATATCAAGGACAAACAGCACTTCCCCATTCGGGGTGGCCAAAGAGAAAGCGGAGATTATAAGCACATTCGAGCCTTTCATTTCATTCATTCGGGGAGACAATACATGGGGTATTTGACGAGACAACATTGTTTGTACTTGACATTTTTCCACCATCCTGCATCCGTTTTAAGTCTGTTCAGCCTTGTTCAATTTTCCCATTTTAACATCTTTACTATAAAGGTTTGAAAAGTTTCTTACCTTATTTTCAAGATGTAAGTTCGGGTCACGTCGGGGTCACCAATTGTTGTGGCTAGCAAAGTGATCAGACTCAAGATGGAGTTAGCGGATGCAAGATGGTTTTATTTGTCAATACAAACAGAAAGTCACACATGCATTGAGAGGTCTTGCTCAAGAGACACTCTGCCTTAGTTCTCAACAGTTCAGGATTATATACAGTTTCACAGAATGCTGACTCATGATCTAGACACCTGGCACGTATTGATTGGCTTTCCCCACATACGTAGGTAAGACAAGGTCTTGTTTGCACATCTAGCACATCGAGGTCGCCACGACTTTAACAAGCCGGGGCGACCCCGGAGTTACCAGATCATCCTCCCAAACTGATGATATCAAAACAGTGGATCATAGTTGTCAGCTAATGTTCTTCAATCTGGTCTGTTCTGACCCGGGATGACGATCAGTTCATTTACATGACCGTGTCAATGGTGCTTTCGCTGCTTTACTGCTTAATGGGCTGTTTCTTGAGCCCTTTTGGTCTAATGTGACCACATAGGCAAAGATGTATGTTAAATGCAGTTTTGTGCGCCACAACACGTTGCAAAAACGAAAGCAAGCAAACCAAAAACGCTGCCGTACATAAACGCTCTGCAAAAACGAAAGCACGCAAACAAAAAACGCATCGAGTTTTTACAACAGAAGTTTTCCAGGCCTCTAGGCGGAGTGGAACAGCTTGATTTTCGGCCCCATGGAGCGAGAGAGAGCGCATATGAGAAGTTTGGTTTCGACCAACATCGAAGTAAAGAGTCGACAGAAAAAGAAAGCTTAGCATTCATGTTTACATGTAGCCCTCCTCTTTTACAGTTTTTTTTTACTCCAAACTTCTCATATGCGCTCTCTCTCGCTCCGTGGGGCAGAAAATCAAGCTGTTTCACTTAGCTCTCCCCCTCGAGGCCTGAAGAACTTCCGTTGTGAAAACTGGATGCAGCGTTTTCGTTTTGCGTGATTTCGTTTTTGCAACGCGTTTATGTACTGCAGCGTTTTTTGTTTGGGTGCTTTCGTTTTTGCAATCGCAAATTCAAACCGCCCTCTCAAATCGCAAATTAACGTGCCGAAACCTCTGTTCTATGATTGGCTCAGCCGGTGGGAGGCTGGACGTGACTTCCAGGCAGCTGCTGCCTGTAAGTCGATGGTGAGGGCTCAAAGCACCATCGGGCAGATTATTGTTGGTGCTGGAGCCTTGGCACGCTGAAACCTGGCAATGAGGCCTCTTGCCATACGTCTGTAGCACCCCTCAGACTCTGCTGCCACGACCACTGTTGTCACAACCACTATTGTCACAAACTGGCCCCACTCGTTCAGAACACTGGTGACATACTGCATGGCCATCACTGTATATCTTCTTGAGGATAAAAAAAAACACAGTTTCTTTATAAATCATAATGCACAATTCAATCATCAAGAAATCGTGAGTTCATGAGTATGACAGAATACTGATCAAAGTATTATATACAAATCTTTTGTGACAAATCTTTGTGCCATCGATGCATCGGAGTATTTTTCCAGTCGTGCTGAGGATGGATAGCCTGGGTGCCAGCCAAACTTCTCCCCGGAAAGTGGGTCTGGGGGGGGCTTAGTCCGGAAAACACTATATACCGAACAGGAGCTGTTCGGACCAATCAAATTGTCAGCGCGGGCTTTATACGATGATGGACAGATGATCAACAGTAACGTAACCAACCACGTCACGAAATAGCGCTTGAGTTGAATTCGTTTTCAACAAACATGGCTACCACTGGAGAGCTGAGATGTTATGATTCTGCCATCGAGTCTGTTTTAGAAGACAGAGAAACGCAATCAAGGCATTTGTCGATGGAAAATATGTTTTTGCCGTCCTTCCTACGGGGTTTGGTAAAAGTTTAATTTATCAGGTCTATGCAATTGAGTGAAGAGGCATTTGTTTTCCGGGTTCGTTTAAAACACGCCCCCATACATAGTCACAGCCTACGGGAGAGTTCTCAGACTCATATTCTGACCAGAATTATGAGGATGACAACGTCAGGCTAGAGGATGGAGGCCCTGTAGGATGGAATTATATCCATCTCTGCAATAAGGTGTGCACGTCTCAAGACAGCAGGACATTGCAGGGGGGACTTGGGGAGAGGAGGGGTGTAGGTGTCAAGATGGATTTTAAAGTAAAACTTTTGCGGCACACGCTACACTTCTCCATGTTTCAAGCAAGACTATAAAGCATGGAAACAGGGGCCTGTGGAAACAGGAATAGAAAGTTTTCAGTTAACCTTCTTCCTAATCCAAATTCAGCAGTTACAAGGACACAAACAATATGTAGGGAAATCCACTGCACAGCGGACAAATAACACACCCACAGAGCTGCCAACTCTCACGGTTTCACCGTGTGACACACGCTTCTGCATGTTTTCACACACACTCAAGCCACACAACCAATTTCTCACGGCAAAAAAAAGATTCGGATTTTGGGCCGAAGCGCGTTTGTTCCTTCGGGAGAATTCACGCTGGGCCGCTCTGCCCGCTCATAAATTGTTCCAGCAGATCGCCTGCTTTCTCTTTCACACACTGAATAAAACGATATGTGTTAAGTTACTGTGTGACTGACTGATAAGTAAACTAAGCTAGGTTTTAATCTAAATATGCGCATGATCAGACCGTGCATTAAAAAGTGGCGTTTTCTGTCGCCCTCTCTTTCTCAAACACGTGTAAGGTTGCGTGTAAGGTTGTTGCCACGGAGACAACCATAAACAATCATTTTTTGTTGTGGAGTTAGCAAGATTTAAGCTGATGCGAAAATAATCAAATGGATGGGGAAAAGATGCCAGGAGGAACTGAAAAAGGCAGGTAAAAAAGAAAGATCTGTCACTTCATAAATCCTGCAAGTGTGGAAAAAATATGTTTTCTCAAAAGCCCTGAATCTTTCAGGTCCAAATCAAATTTGGGTTATAATTTCCGGAGAATATTACAATATGAGTCCAACGAAATGTTTATATTAGCCTACAGAAAGCTAAAAAAACTATTTTGCACTGAAATTGATGCAAAAAATTGAGCTCGCACGCTGTGCGCGCTCACATACATGTGAAGTTCGGATTTCGCCTCAAAACTTTGTCTAGTTCCTAGGTTCGGGTTAAGCCCCGATTTTGCGACGTATGGCTCGGCCCCTGGTAGGGGATTGGCTGGCTTTCGCCATTACACTGCCAGGCTGAAAATGGGTCCCACTCCGGCCCAGATAGTATATAATATCGATAATATAGAATTGCGCAGCTCCCCCTGTCAATGATGGGGGCGGGGGGCTCTACCAGCTACCAAAACTCACGCCAAGGTTTTTTGAAAAGTTGGCAGCCCTGCACCCATAACAAGTACCTCATACCTAAATATTGCTGCAAAGCTACCAGATCATCGATCCAAGTGAAAAACTAGCTCATATTTCATGGCAAGAGGAACATGTCAATTCCGCATGTTTAAACAAGGGAATCATTCAACACAGCAAAACTGACACCTAGCTAGTTACATGCACCACCGATTACCTACTAAAAGGGCAAATAATTAAGAAATGTGAACTTACCTGAGAGAAACGAGAGCATGAAATGTATATTTTTTAATTCGCTGGTTACCGGTGTTGTCTCCCAACTGGTTCCCCAGCTGTGCGTTCACCCATCAGTCTTCCTGTATCACCTGATTCGTCACAAATTCACGAACATATTACTGGCGATTTTTCATTTTCATTTCATTTCATTTATTGTTTATTTAGCAGGGACAGTGCACAATATACAATTGAGCCAGATTATAGCCACATGGCTAATTTTCGTCTGTAGTCCCTGGACAGGAATTGGTGTTAAGCTAAAAACAAAAAGGATTAAAATGAATAATAATACAAGAATTTGATAATACAATTAAAAGGTGCCCAATGTGCAAATATAGGCTCACAATATTGCATGACCAAGAAGGCATATCTAGTTAAAAGAATACACCAAAACAAGATGTATAATAAAGTAAACGTAGGCTCTGTGCACAATCGTCCTGACGAACTTCCGCTGTAGGAGATATTGGGCAAATTAGTTTCCGGTTTACTTGCTGTCCTCATCCGCATTAGTAAACGAACAAGATGAGTGCTGCGGTTGTACGGAAAAAAACAACTAAAACGAAATATAACGTACGTGATACATTTACATTCCAAGCTACAACTGTGCGTGGATCTAAGCAGCATTGTTGTGTGCTGCTTCAGGTCGTTACAACAGCCATGTTAGCTTTCACTGCTTCCCGAAGGACACCTGCCTTCGTGCGCGGTGGCAGCACAAGATAAGGAGGGTTGAATATTTGGTGACCCAAGACACCAAGGTTTGTAGTCGACATTTCCAAGACCATGAAATCGTCACTACTGCCACGGGTAGACGGGTTTTGGCAGCAGGCTCTGTTCCTTCATTATTCGAGTGGAACAAATACACAAATAAATCACGGGCCGGTGTTTGGGAGCGTCGATATCGACCACCAAGTCCGGAACCTGACCCAGTGGAGCCAGAGGAGGACAGCGAGCAACCCGCCATGGACCCGATGGTCGTAGACCACGACTATGGGGCCAGCGGTACAGTATATGTGGACAGGGAGCAGTATGTCGATATGTTGAGGGAACTCGAAGCGCTGAGAGAGCAGGTCCAAACGTATCATCTTTCCAATTTTGGACTGAAACGGTTTGCTTCGTCTAATGAAGACATCAGATTTTACACCAGGTAAGCTAGTTATTAGATCAACATCTTCTCTTAACTGATTATTTCCTCTTTTTTTCTTAAAGGTATTGAAGGACTGAAATTATTTGTGTCTATTCCAATTAGTAATGATGCATCCAATGACACAAGTCTGTGTTCTAGAAAGAGTGGTCTGGAATCGAAGAGGTCCGATAATATCAGCTTTAATGCAGCAGTTGGAAATCAACAAGTACAGAGCTCTGGGGTTGTCTACGTTTCCCTACCCGCAACAGTTGTTCGGGCTGGTTCACGAAGCCAACTGGCTCTCTGTCCCTGCCCCAGGATATATAATACAGTGCAATATTACAAAATGATACAAACAGAGATGAGCTTTCTCATGCGTCAGGGAGTTGTTCTTGCTGGCGCGCCCTACACTCCGGTGCCCGGCTTCAAGGTTGCTCCTAAAATGATGAGATTAAGACACCAATACAGCCTGTCCCCCCCCACCCTGAGTGAGACACAATGTTTAAGCCTAAGCAAACTTCTAAGTTCATAAAACATAACTTTAATAAGCACAATATATAATGTTAATAAGCACAATATATTCTTTAAGACATGCATCCTTTATAAAGTTGTACGAACATTGTTCCTGTTGCCATATCCACCGGTGCACAGTGCCCGTGATGCATTGGGTGGTTAAGTATGGGGTCATTATTGTAGCAAAACTATTCACAAATGCACAGCACGATCCACAAATGCACAGCACGATTCACAAATGCACAGCAAGATCCACAAATGCACAGCACGATTCACAAATGCACAGCACGATTCACAAATGCACAACATGATTCACAAATGCACAGCAAGATCCACAAATGTGTGCGATCCGCAAATGCGTACCACGATCCACAAATGCGCACTGAGATTTGTGTATGTGTAAACAATGTAAACACAAAGTCTGGCCTCTGACTTGGCGCTGTTTTTACACGTGACTTTTGCTACACTCCTGCCGTGTGGTACAAATGTGAGACAATATCTGCCTCAGTAGCTGTAAAGCCTCCATGCCACCAGTCGGCGGTATAGCGGTCCAGTGACGTTTAAGGCAACGTAACATTGCTGGGTGGATCAAGCGGTTAGACTCGTCGTGGCTGCAGTGCAAGCAAGGCGAGCAACGATGGAGCCTCGAGAGACTTCTGTAAGTACATTTTTATGTTAAGTAGTAACCGTCCTAAGTAACCTTATATTGTCCAGTAAAATAGAACAGTATCAGTAACACTAGTTATCTGTGAATAAGTAACTTTAGCTCCGCTTATGAGTCACCGAGCAAACATCATAGAAGTGTCACTGGCATGCTAGGTAGCTAACTAGGCTAACTAGACCAACTAACCTAGCTGAAAATGTCTGTGCCACATGATGTAACTAGTTAGCTAGGATCGAGTCAAGGTCAGGAGCATATCTAGTTTTTAAAAGAGTTTGGTAGAAGTTGTTTGTATTTAAAAAGGCTAATAATTAAGAGTTGTCTTGAGTTTCATCAGCTAGCAAGGTAGGCACATACACAAATCGGAAAAGGTGCTCCTAACCTTACGTCGTACTCCAACGTGCATCAAGCTACTTCGAGATAGCTACTGTAGATAGTTAAATCCTTCAAACTAACATGATTTATTGTACATAAAAGAATGTAGACAGGCTGAAAAATTATAAATGTTTTATTTTTTTGTCGAAGTACCAGTTTTGCTATAATTGCGCCAAAGTAGAGAAGAGCTGTGTGACTTCTGATTTACCAAGTGTAGAGGGAGGTATGGCGTTGTCTTGAGGTTCATCAGCTAGCAAGCTAGGCTAGCTGTCTTAACCGCACGTGGTATTGAGCTACTTCGAGCTACTTTAAATTAGCTCTAGTAAGTAGCTAGCGTCACTGTGTCCAATTCCAACCGCCGAAAGCTACTATTGTCCAAACCCCGACCAGGCAGTATCCGGTCTTTTTTCCAGAATGTTCTTCCGCGATCACCAGCAAAGTGTACGTAGTAATATTTTATGCATATCAAACAATCTACGTGTCAAATCTCATGAACAATATACATGGACGTTTACATGTCTAAATACTATAGTAAAGTTACTTTGATGAGAGAAAGCCGAAAGACCACTCGGGCGACGCATGGGCGACGATCTGTACTCTGAAAAATGTTTCAGTATTGTCATCGTACTGCTACTATGGGTTAGCATATGAGTTTATTTCAACGCTAGAATAGAACTACTTTGTCTAGCCAATGGAAATACACCATAATTTCTGACAATTTGTTGTCGAGGGGAGGAAGGGAGGGGGGCAGATAAACACATGGTGCCACACGGTAGGCTATCACACCATGTGTGTGGGTTAACGAGGAGCTGGATAACGAGGATCATTGTAAATCTTAGCCTATGTTTCCAGATTAATGTTGTATTTTCGTTTAGTCTGTTTAGTATTTAAATAAATGTTCATATTTTTAAAGGTTTGCACAAGTCATTTGTCTTTTGCTAACCGTCCTGTTATCTTTGACCCCATTCAATGTTTACGTCTCTAAATATATGATTGACTTTTGCTTCATATTTCATGACTTCCTAATAAGATATCTTATTGTGAAGGACATAACTACGTTCCCGGATATGTTGACAGCATTGATGGTCAGTTTGGTGACCCTGGATCAAGTTAATATCCCTGGAAAAACGTCAGCGATGAGTGTCGACTACTACGATTTAAGTGTGGTCGGGTTTGGACAAGGGTAGCGCACGGCTAACATACCGGCGTCAGCGTCCTTTTGCCGGCTTTAGTAAAGGCAAAGCTAACTCTAAAACAATATTTAGCTCGAAAGGTAATAAGTTAAGGCATAACTTGACATAATTAAATCAGCTGAAAACGTGATACGATAATTTTAATAAATATTTGAAGTGGCATTTGAGCTAAAACCCGGTCGGTATTGGACACAGTGACGTTATATATGAGTATATTGTTGAATGCGTTTGTTTTATCTTGCATCATACAATAACTTAAAATAAGATGAAATCGATCCTCATTTGATAGCGAGTAGAATATAGTTAGCTGGAGGATAACATATTTAACAATTGGTAAAGTTCTTTTCATGGATTAGTAAGTGTCCGGATATTTTGTTATTGCTGTTTGTCAGGCTGTTTATTCAAATGGGAATGCATTTGAGAAATGTCAATTCAATGTGCCAAGTGCCATTTGACAAATTATTTGCAGTTTTTGCGGATTGCATTGCCACTTTCCACATTGAATTGGCATTTGTCAAACGCATTACCATTTGAATAAAGAGTCAAATAAACGTCCATAGTACAAGTTGCCTCTTTTAGATAAGCCGGTTTATGAGTCAGCGAGACGGTTGAAGTAAATAATTGGGGATAGCCATCTGGAATTGCCCATGCATTGGTTTTCATAGGTATTTCAGTTCAAACTTGCTTGTCTTGTTTCTGTAGGGTCCAAGTTCAGAGAAAGACGTTGAAGGCATAGCCAGAAGCCTGATCTCACTAATACAGCAGAATCTACCAACAGCAACAGCCGTCAAAGACCAGCAGTCTCATCAGAGATGCAAAGGTTGGTTCATAATCTGGTAGCAAGTCCGTTAACCCAGTTTGGAATTTGAAATACACTATTGGATTGGAGTAGCCTTGTATCCCAACTTAAACATAGTAGTAGTTCAGAACTAGGACTAATCTGAAAATTCAATTTAAAGTACGTACCTAGCTTGGGTAAACTTTATTTGAATTTATATGGAAGTCCAACTTCACCTTACTGGCTTACAGGCTCTAAATTCAGAATTTGCTAGCTCAAGCTTCAGTGGTGCTAGATTTACATTTACATTTATTCATTTAGCAGACGCTTTTATCCAAAGCGACTTCCAAGAGAGAGCTTTACAATAGTGCATAGGTCACTGATCATAACAACGAGATATCCCCAACATTGCAAGTAGTCAAACATGGATCGTCCATTGTGAAAAAAAAACAACAATAAGTGCCAAAGGGAAGAATCATAAGAGCATGGAGTTAAACAAGTTACAATTGAACAACATCTTAAAAGTGCACGAGTGTACCTGTGGAAGAGCAAACAACAGTTTAATCAGTTACAGCTAACCAGCAAGAGCAGCAGGTCTCTAAGTAAGAGTCCTTCTGATCCTGGGAGAAACTAACATCATGTCCAGCAGATCTTTCCTAGGTACCGTTGTATTCCCGGAACAAGTGTGTCTTGAGCCTATTCTTGAAGGTGGGGAGACAGTCAGTGTGTCTGATGGAGGTGGGGAGTTGATTCCACCACTGGGGGGCCAGACAGGGGAAGAGCTTGTGTTGGGACCGGGCGGTCTTGAGCGGTGGGACCACCAGACAGTTGTCAGAGGAGGACCGAAGGTGGCGGGAGGGGGTGTAGGGCTGGAGGAGAGACTTGATGTAGTCGGGTGCAGTCCCATTCACCGCTCGGAAGGTCAGTACTAGGGTCTTGAATCTGATACGGGCCGTGACGGGAAGCCAGTGAAGGGAGACGAGGAGCGGGGTAACATGGGAGCGTCTGGGTAGGTTGAAGACCAGACGGGCCGCTGCGTTCTGAATCCTCTGGAGAGGGCGGGTTGCGCATGCTGGGAGCCCGGCGAGTAGCGAGTTGCAGTAGTCCAACTTGGAGAGGACAAGTGCCTGGACCAGCAGCTGGGTGGAGTGCTCAGACAGGTATCTCCTGATCTTCCGGATGTTGTAGAGGGTGAATCTACACGACCGGGAGACAGCAGCGATGTGGGCTGTGAGGGAGAGCTCGTCATCCATGGTAACCCCGAGGTTCCTGGCAGAGGACGAAGGGGTCACCGTCGCCGATCCCAGGGTGATTGAGAGGTCATGGGAGATGGACGGTTTGGCCGGGATGATTAGGAGTTCGGTTTTGGCGAGGTTCAGCTGGAGGTGGTGCTTGGTCATCCAGGCAGAGATGTCTGTGAGGCAGGCCTCAATCCTGGCTGAGATCCCCGGATCGGTCGGAGGGAACGACAGGTAGAGCTGGGTGTCGTCAGCGTAGCAGTGGTAGGAGAAGCCATGGGAGGTGATGATTGGTCCAAGCGAGGTGGTGTACAGAGAGAAGAGGAGGGGTCCAAGGACGGAGCCCTGTGGGACGCCAGTGGAGAGCTGGCGGGGGTCAGACACATCGCCTCCCCAGGAGACCTGGTAGGATCTTCCGGACAGGTAGGACGAGATCCACTGAAGTGCAGTGCCATTGATGCCCATCTCGGAGAGTCTGGCGAGCAGGATCCGATGGTTAACCGTATCAAATGCTGCAGAGAGGTCCAGCAGAATGATGACGGATGACCTCGAGGCCGCTCTGGCAGACTGGAGGGCCGTGGTGACCGACAGGAGGGCAGTTTCAGTGGAGTGGCCCATCTTGAAGCCCGATTGGTGGGGGTCAAGCAGGTTGTTCTGAGTGAGAAAGTTTGACAGTTGGTTAGATACAGCGCGTTCAATTGTTTTAGAAAAGAAGGGTAGAAGTGATACCGGTCTGTAGTTCTGGAGGACAGCTGGGTTGAGGGAGGGTTTTTTGAGTAGGGGTCTAACTCTGGCCTGTTTGAAGGCAGAGGGGAAAGTGCCGGAAGTAATAGAAGAGTTGAGGACATGGAGAAGGTAGATGTAACAATACTTCTCGATTAACAAAATTGTATGTTTAATTTAAACATGTCAATGTTGCCAAGTTAAATCTACATTTTCCCTAGTATGTAATGCTATTCTCGGCCCTGTTTGTCACTGCCAGTCTGAGCCGAGGTAAAAGAAAGTGGTTGCTGTACTCGCGCAGTTGTTTTAAGTTATGACTTTCTGAGTGATTTCACATCTTGTCTCAGTTGACTCAAGTTGCTCATCCTCTGGGAAAGAGAAAACGACTGTTGGTTTGAGTTCCGTGGAGCGGACAGCTGACTTTGACTTTTCATAGAAGTTAATATAGTTATATTCATAAGTAGTATCAGTATCAGATTTGGTGCCAAATGCATATAGCTGAAACGCTGTGTGTATAAATCTGTATAGACTATGACCGAAGACGATATAAAATATTGGTTTCTTTCTTCATTGGTCACAGATCTTTTCCAGGCCTTTTCAGGGGAAAGAGGAGGTTTGTGAACTCGCCGCGAACAGTTAATCGCAAAATGCAGTGTTTTCAGTTTTATCTCCTACCTTCGCCTGCAACTATGACTCCAAAAGGAGAAGATGAGTTGAGGCTGTGCCAGGCAGGGATAGGCATGAGAATGGTCTCATTGCCAGAAGATGCAACTCATGATCAGGTTAAGTGCAGTAGTGTTTTAATGCCAAACAGTAAATAAAAAAGGTAGAGAGCTTCAGATAAAATGAGAACGGTCTTGCCTGAGGGTTAATAATAATAATAATTTGATAGGTTTTATATAGCGCTTTATTGTAGGTCACTCAAAGTCGCTTTACAGAGTCCCAGTGTTCATTCAGACACAGACACACCGGTGGTGGTAAGCTACAACTGTAGCCACAGCTGCCCTGGGGCAGACTGACGGCAGCAAGGCTGCCAATCAGCGCCATACGGCCCCTCCGACCACCACCAACATGATGCATGTCTTTATGATGGTGGGGGGAACCGGAGTACCCGGAGGAAACCCATGCAGGCACGGGGAGAACATGTAAACTCCACACAGAAAGGACCTGGAGCGACCGGGGTTCGAACCAGGGACCTTCTTGCTGTGAGGCGACAGTGCTAACCACTGCGCCACCGTGCTGCCCAAAATGAGTTGAGTTTTGTAATCAACAATAAACTCACAATCAGTCTTGCTATGTTACTGTCA
The DNA here is from genome assembly GCA_903064625.1 of Mallotus villosus. Lineage (NCBI taxonomy): Eukaryota > Metazoa > Chordata > Actinopteri > Osmeriformes > Salangidae > Mallotus > Mallotus villosus. Next base: position 29,112 of record CAEFZP010002806.1, on the reverse strand, counting down.
TTCTGTAGATATCAGAAATACTTAACCATGAGTACCCTAAAATCCAGAGCCTGAATGGCTCCTGGATGTTTTACAAGTCTTCAGGTAAACACACCCACTGAACTAAAACATAGCACTTATACTGTGGTGCATTGCTGTTGTTGGCATCAGATATGTCACCTCAATATGCAGAACGTTTGTACCAGCAAAGTGTTGGAGAATAAGACCAAGTCGGAGGAATTAACCTTAGCTGCACCCTAGTCATGTCATTAGCAGACACTTGAGTGTTGACAGCTTGGTATGTTTCAGGGGGAAGTGGACGCAGACGGCTGACAACTATAAGCCCCCAGGTGGAAGGATACACCACCTCACAACTAAAGAGGTTATCCAACAGTGGGAAAAACACATTGTACATTGCCCCATTACAGGGTGAATTGGATGTTACCCCCCTTGACAAAAATGCCTCAGAATTTTTAAAAATGCCAAAGGCAACCTGTGAAAAATGCCAGGAGACGATGCCATTGCATCTTTTGGCCCTGCATGTTGACAGTTGCACACAAGATGTTGACGACTGTGAAGTAAGTTGTTTTCTTCCATCCTTTTTATCATATCACTATTTTAATATTGATTATTTGTCTCCTCATCTATTTATGGATCCAAATGTTGTGTGCTACTTTTAGGACTGGCGTTGTGAGGTCCAGGTTATTTCTGTCACCAATTCACCACTTGAACGCCCTTAAAGGCCTCAATATGCTTCTGCGTCTCCGTTTTCGGGTGGGCGGGCTCACGGATACGCACGGATACACACGGATAGACTTCGTTTATAGTTCTCCGTAGGCTGTGGGTGCTGAAAACAATTCACCGCCAGAAGAGTAGGTGGCGCTGCACTGCGATGCTAGCTATAGGTTATCGAAAACTCGGAGCAAATTTACAAATGAGCCGTTTCATCAATAAAATATGCACAGTTTCAGCGACTACACTGCCCATTTCTCGTCACATTTGAATTCAAATGGCGATTTACATGTACTGTTTAGCTGAAATATGAATTGTAAAAACTGCTTCGATCTCTTTGGTGATGTTTGTGATGCTAGCTGGAAGGGCAGCCTGCTTTGACTGGGTGTGCAGTGAACATTTCTGGGGGGTTATTATGATTACGGAAAGGGATCGTAGGCTATATGTTTTTATATTGCTACCATTTTAGAGACTGCTTATCGATCCGAGTGTTAATCAGGCGCGGAGCCAGACGTTGTAAACATTCCGGGTTTAGCCCAAACCAACAACGTATTGGGGCTTGATTTGCAAGAACGCGACGCTGAGCGCCTCCACGGTCCTCTTCCACATATTAAAATAGTGCCGCTGCCAACGAATAATGCACCTAATAATATGGTGCCTGCACTGCAATGTCATGGCGGGCTGGACCAAATTATTTTTCGGGCTGCATATGGCCCGCAGGTCGGACGTTCCCATAGAGGTAATATTAAGTAGAGAGAGCCAACATCGTCTTCCAAGATGGCGTCCCCATTCATTTCTATGAAAAGTGCTCAGTGGCGCAGTGAAGCAAGCTAGAGCGCGAAACGGACAGCGCCATCTTTCTACTTCCGTGTCTTCCGGTCTAAACTAGGAAAAAAGTGAGCCCATAGCTTTTAACGGGCTCACTTTTTTCCTAGCTCCAAGCTGGCTCCGAGACTCGTGCACGCTTGCAAATAGCTGTACACGTCATACTTTGCGACAACCAGTCGCGAGCTTGTGAGCTGGAGCTAAGGCATTGCAGAAAACTGTCAGAATGTGGTACAAGTCCGATCAAGAAGCAGATACATGTGAACTTACGAAAACCAATACTGTAATATTATACGTGCAATGCCTATACGTTGTTCTTTTTGCTCCGTGTTTTTAGTTTGACTGCTAAGTATTGTGTTGGATTAAAGAAACTGCAAGCTTGAATATTTGGCTCCGTCGTTGTTCTAGCTCGGCAAAGCAAGCTAAATTAAGCCTACAGGCTATAGCCTACCTATTTTACTATTATAATGATGATGAGTGTTGCTTACTATTACTAGCTTATTGTTAATGCCATCGTTGTAGGCCCTAGTGTTAACTGACATAAAGTTCTAACAATATAACGACCATAACATTGTCGTTATCAGACATGATTTATTCATCTTCGTCTTTGCTCCAGAATAACATGTTATCTACAATGACGCCGTAACATGCCACGATATTATAACTAATTATATTAGGCTATAATTAGCCTACTTTGTCATGCAATGAGAATAATCGCGTTCATTAGCCTACAAAATGGTTAAATATGCTTTAAAATAACGGAAATAAACTCTACAAACAACCGTCATGTATATGTGCAAGCATTTGTAAAACGTGCTACAATTAAGGCAGGCAATTTTAGATTACCAAGTCCTTTCTCCTTGTTCTCATTCAGCTCAGGTAAATCAGCACTTTCTGATGTTCCCTTGTGTGCTCGTCCCCTGTTAGTATCCGCGAACACGTTTCGAGGCAACTTTTCTTGACGTAAGCAAATAAATGGGGTGCTAGTTTACCTATTTCGGATTGGTTTCAAACATAGCAAAAATCTGGAAAAATTATTCTATGAAAAAGCTAGTAGTATGAGCCAGGTTCGAGTATCGAACAAAAATTATTGGGGGAGATAGTTTTGTAAATGTTGACTGGAGTTAATAGATTAAAAACGACCGGAAGACACGGAAGTCAAGTCGAAGATGCAATACCACCTACATCCACCGGGGCCGTTGCTTCAACCCAAGGGGCGAGGGGTGGGGGCTTGGACGTTCCCCACCCCTGGTCTTGTTGGTCACGGCAACCCATAGCGGCAACCCCGCCCCTGACTTCTTAATACGGACCAATCACAGCCAAGGGGGTCTCCGTCGCTCTGCGTAATTTCGACGGATAGTTAGAAAATTCAGGAGGTGCACGTCAGTCCGTCAAAAGCTCTCCGAGGGCTGACGGAGAGCACGCAGAGGGCGTTCCACGGAGACGAGGGCGTTCCCTCCTCTGCGTTTTTCGAAAAACGCAGAAGCATAATTAGGCCTTAAGAGTCCAGAGATGAACAGGTGATAACGATTAACTGTAATCTGTCTAGAATTATACACTTTCTTCGAGATATGTGCCTTTGATTTGAACTTTTACAACTGTTCACAGGGTAGAAAGGAATGCCCCATATGTTGTGGTTGCTTTCCATCAGATGACATTGCTCTGAATGCAAACTTGTGTTGTGAAAGGTTTGCTATTTTGTCATGTTAAATATGCACATCTTAATTAACATGTTGCTCATTTTATTTCACAAATGTTTGATCTTTTCATTAACCTTTGAGTTGTCGTTTTCCCGTCCAGAGTTCGTTAATAATTATTGACCTTTCTCAGTCCACAGGATACTTCCGACTACAATTTAGACTTCTGGACCAATTCTGGCCCTACTCGTAGTGTGCCGTGTGAGGGAAGTGTGCCTATGGCTGATGTATCTAGGTGATTTGTGTTCTGCATTTATCTTTCATCGGTTTTATTAAAATGTGAATCAGTGTGAGTTATTGTTGTCTTTTGCTTTTCTTAATAGTGAACATGAGATCTGCACCACCCGAGATGACCTTGTCCAAAGAGGCTTCATTCAGTGGGCAAGACAAAAGAAGGGCTCCCCTGTCAACAAACTTAATGTGACTTTCATTGGAGAAGCAGGAATTGACACTGGTGCCTTAACCCTCACGCTCTCCTCGTTGTCTATGTAGTATGTCTGTATCCTTCGCGCTGTCTTTGGGTCGTTGCGATCCACAGCGTTGGAGTAAAAATGTTGACTTTATTTCGTGTCATGAAAAGTGGTCAGGCAGAGTCACAACTAGGCTACCTTGGGATACTTCAGGATAGAGCGCGAGAGTGGCCTAACAGGCTAGGCAGAAAGGGCTAGAAATAAAAGGTGTCACGTGTTTATTTATTTGTATGATGAAAAGCTTGTCACCAAGTCACTTCGACTCACCACAAGCCCGAACTCGTAGCAACAGGAGGGGTCACAATGAATGAATGAATTAATATATATTCCTGAACATTTGTAAGTGCTATAAGAATTGTCTAAAAAATAATGGAAAACGTGCGTCTGAGCTCGACAAATGTTTCAGAAAAGAGAGCTGCTCACTTGTCCTCATCCCAAAAGAAAGGATGAGACAATGCTTCTTGCACCGTGGGTCGCTTCTTTGGCTCCTTATTGATCATCCACTCAATGAGGTCTCTTGCCATCCTGTCGTCAACGTGCTCCAGATTGTACTTTCCTTCATGAATGTTGTACTCACAACGGAAACCATCTCCAAATGGGTGGTGTCCACCTGACAGGATGTAATATATCAACATCCCAGCCACCTGGAAATAACAAATTTAAAGAAAACCAAGCAATCAACATACAGCTAACTATTTAAAATGTGACATCAAAGAAATGAACAGATGTTGAAAGAACCTGGATATCAGTGCTCCTCTTATATGCTGTTTTGTCGCTGTCGTCTAAAGTTTCTCTGGCCTTCCAACACTTCGTTCCTGCACTGCTCGTGCGAAGTGTTGTTTGTCCTTTTGGAAAATGTCGACTTATCCCAAAATCTGACAATCTCGCTTTGTCCGTGGTGTCTAAAAACAAAACAGTATCAAATAATTAAGAATAACATTAACAGTAGGCCTACTAGCACAAGGAACAAAAGCTAACTGTTCTTTAGAGTTTTTCCATTTAAAAACAGACAATACGCTTTGAGAAGATTACCGTTATCATGTTACTCATTTTATAGTATGCAATACATTTAATTTAGATAATTTAACCATCAACTTTTATGTTTGGTCTTACCCATCAAAACATTCTGTGGCTTGATATCCCGATGTAGAATAGTGTGACAATAGGTGCGTTCGACATGGACTGCGGCTGCATGAAACGACCGGCGAGAGTAGTCGCTTGCAGTCGGGGAGGAGTTGAAAACGGCTCTGTGAAGTTGGACATTGCAGCTTCTCGTGGTTTGCTGCGTTGATGTCAGTCATGGCCGATCAAGTGCTGTTTGCTTACGTTACTTTTTTTATAATTAAACTGAGTCTTTCCGTTAGTAGAAGAGGTAGCCCAAAACCCTTTCTTCAACAAATGTTTTACTCAATCAAATTGTTTGGTCCGGATTTGAGCATTGGCGAAACTGAAGGTGTCAGAATAATTACAAAACAAGCGTCAAAGTTGTCGTGTGTGAGTCTGGCCAATCATGAAATAGCTGTGTCGTCATTTGAAGCCGTGCAGTTGCTCTTGAGAAAATGCGCTCGTCTAATAAAGACATGCATCATGTATAAATGTGATTGAATGCTGGTTGAATGAATGTTGGTGGTGGTCGGAGGGGCCGTATGGCGCTGATTGGCAGCCTCGCTTCCGTCAGTCTGCCCCAGGGCAGCTGTGGCTACAATTGTAGCTTACCACCACCGGTGTGTCTGTGTCTGAATGAACACTGGACTCTGTAAAGCGACTTTGAGTGACTTGAAAAGCGCTATATAAATAAAATGTATATATGTATGTCTACACAGCCGGCAGTTCTCGAATCGATCACACGGTACTTTGATGGCTACGTCACAGTGACCTAGCCTCGGCGCCGTCTCAAGTCGGACAAAAAGTCTAACCACAATTCACTGTTTTAAGTCAGCCGCCTGCAGCCAGCTGCAGCGCTGCATGAAGCGAGGTCATGTCGAACGCACCTAATGAAGCACTTCCAGACTATGCAGTAACTCATGTGCAAATTTCTTCAGTACAATGGGTCGTTTGTTGAAATGTCATCCTTGATGTATTCTTCCAAGGTACGTTCACAAAGTTGAAGAATAATATAACCAAAGTTTACATCTTCTGCAAAGTCTACATATCTGACAATACAGGAATGGTCCAAATGTGGAAGATGTAAGGATCCTTTCTCATTTTTGAGAGCTTCGTAGTTTGACTTGGACATTCTCTTGACAGCTAGTTCTGTGCCATCATCCCCGAGGCCCAGGAACACCTCTGTACCGTCACTTCCTTTTGCTATGCGATATTCTCCAGTATTCACATACGTGAGGTTACGTACTTTAGTGACTTCACTGTCGTCCATTTGGGCTAGTCTCCAATTTGGTACTCCAACGCCTGCTGATTTCAACCCACCTCCGTGGTTTTGGTGGAGTGAAATGGCTCAGTGCTCAAAAGAGCAGAGTCTTCAACAGGACTTGAGTAGGTGGAACAGACGGTGTTGTCTTCATCTTTCATCTCCTGGATTTCCGACTTCTTGTTCTTTTTTGGTTGTGATTGATGACCATTTGAACCGCCGCCTGTGTGGCTTGAAACTGTGGCAGATGATTGAGAGTGTTCCCACAGCGCCTTCAGTTTGTCTTCAAGTATTCTACCCATAGCCATTCTTGCACATGTGAGAAGTTCCTTTGGCACTGAACTTATTCCAAATGACGAAGTGATGCATTCAAACGAAAGCAAGTTTGCACATATGCCGTTGGCATATGTGCCAATTTCTACGTTTTCTAACTTCACAAAAGGGGATACTTTCTTGCATAACTCGTTGACGAGACACGAATCCCAGCCCTTTGTAACTGTGGTCTTCTGGGTGATCGCATACAGTACTCTAAGAACGAGTAGTTGGGTGTGCTCTAGGCTTCGCCAGAGCCAACCTTTGTAATCTCACATATATATATTTTTTTATTTTTTTCCCACCCCTAAAAAAAGATGCATGTTTGCACTACATAGACAATGTCGGTGTCGAAATGTTCGTCGTGGTCCCGATTGAGTTGCTTGTATTCGCGCGAACGTTCCGTAGCACAGTTTAGGAGGATACAACGTTTTTGTGGCAAAAAGTGTCTTTTGTCGGCAAAGGGTACTATTTCACTGCGTCAGAACACTCTAGCAACGAGGCATGGATACATAGAGACGTTCTAGCACGCAAAATGGAGTTTAGGATTATGATTGAAAAATACCACCCACAAAAAAATCCCAACCGTTGAGTTTTGTTGAGAAAGCGATTTCGAGTGGAACTGAAATCTCGGATTTTTGATTTAGCCTTTAGGTCGTGAAAATCTTTGTCAGTCTAGTCTTAGGCGGCAGCCATGCTAGAAAGTTTCATAGTGGTATTTTCGTAATAGCACGCAAATTGGAGTTTAGATTATGAGTGAAAAATACCAACCCCCAAAAATCCCAACAATTTGGCTTTGTTGAGAAAGCGATTTTGAGTGGAACTGATATCTCGGATTTTTGATTTAGGTCGTGAAAGTCTTTGCAATTTGAGCGAGTGCGGTTGCCCGTGAGACCGCCTAGTCTTAGGCGGCAGCCATGCTAGAAAGTGTCAGTATTTTGGTAATTTAATTGTTCAGTCAATTTTAAACCAAAAAACTGAAAGAGGGCAATGTTATGACGATATGACTATTGTGAAGACAGCCAGGTGGTGGATACAAAAGTATGCCCCACAAAACGTAGCTACACAAGTTTGACATTAGCGCCGGAAATTAGAATGTTTCTTTTGACATAAAGTTTAGCTGTGGCATTGAAGACAGGACACACCATTGATATATATCTATGCGACGCGGTCTCACTCAAATTCTTTAGCTTAAGATATGGCGATTATTGCGAAGACAGCCAGCATATTTTTGTGATTTGTGTGAAACTTGGAATTTGAGTGAGACCGCATCTTGTTTTGACGTTAGCCTCAGAGTCAGACTAGGTCGCCCACTGGCAGTGTGTAGTGTCCTAATTTCCGGCGCTTTCAAACAATCAGCAGCCAGCTTGCCTCTAGCAAACTTCTTTTGAATTAGCCATTTCCCCCTAAATTAATGTAAAACGTATTTACGCTTTGGGGGCCATATTTTCAGTTACCAGACGGTACTGTTTGAATCGCGATTCTATCTGAAATATTGCCAGTGACAATGTTGTTATAGTAGCTTGTTTCAAAGGGGGTTCGCTTGTTTCAAAGGGTGTTCTCTTGTTTCAAAGGGGGTTCTTAATGAATTATGCAATATGAGTAGCTAGGCTAAATGCTTGAAAATATCACTAGAAGGGAAAAACTTAAGGGGACGGACCCACCTGCAACAGACGCAAGCAGGCACACCCCCACAATTTCCCCAGAAATTGTATGCTCTCTAGTTGATCATGTGCTATCTCTGTGTGGGAGAGAAGTTTGAGAAGTATTTGGACTATCTTGACTGCAGTACAATTGTTTTCCTTATTAATTCTGTCAAAACGTCTAATTGCATCTTCCACATAAAGATTGGATTCTTTCAGCCACGTCATGCATTTCCGTTGGTACTCCCCTCAGCTACGCAAAATAAAGCATCAATCATATTCAAGTGGGTTTGGGGGTTCTCTTCAAGCAAATGTCGGTCGAAGAGAGTAAAAACCTCACTTGGCTTTTTTCGTCGCACTGTCATCTCCATGTCCCAGTGACGTTTTATTATGCAGAATTTTTGGTCACCAGACGAGGCTAAATTATTGATAAGGGTTGTCATTTTAATAACAACGTCTCTATTTGGATGTCTCAGCATAACCGCTCCAGAGTCGAGGAGAATCTTCCCAATATCCTCTCGGTCACGATCGGCAGCCGTGTGAAGTGGTGTAAACAATTTACGAAGCCCATTGACATTGACACCGTTCGGATCGGCTTTCGCATCGAGTAGTCTTCCCACTATCTCCACTGGAGCATTGTGCATACAGGCATAATGCAGAGGTGTCCAACCACGCGACGATACTCGGTTCGGGTCAGCACCCTCCTCCAAAAGGACAGAACAGAGCTCCTCGTCGCTAGTCGCAACAGCGGCAATCAAGGGGGTGACATCATCATTCCGCTCCTTGCACAGGTACAGTCCATTTATGTTCCCGTCTCTAAACTGTTGCGTTAGCTTTTTGGGTTTCTTGTCTATGATGCGTCGTGTAAGAGGATCTGTTATCCTTTGGACTTTTGCTACCGCTGACATATTTTGGACGATGTTCATTGCCCAAACCGTTCGAAGGGTTTATCTGTGGGAGAACGACATGAATGACAACAAAAAAACAAAACAACAAACACGTTAACTTCAGTGCTCTGTTGAGTAAGTAAAACGAGTCGTATTTGTACATTCAGCGAGTGTGGCCAATCAAATCATTTCCACTTTACACATTCTCTGGTAAAACCTGCGCTAAAAACGTGCTATGCGATGGCCACCGCTATTCCGCAATCACACGTCTCGTGCACACACCTCCGCGGATCGCGCGCTCTCGGCGCAAACCTCTCCCCGATCGAAGCCCAGCTCGGCGGAGCACGCCGGGCAGTATACGTGCGCGCAGGATTTGCAGATGTGCCTCTTGCACCCGCGACTTTCTGAGCGGGGCAGACTTGACATCTCTTCCTCTTGCTGGCGGGGACGCGCGCGCTCGTGGGTCCTGCCGACGACGACGAGGAGGAGGCCGCGGGTGCGTCCGCGCCGGCCTCGTCCTCTTCGGGTCGCCGTTGAGGAGGGGCAGGGGGGCGACAGCTCGCCATCCGGAGATCTTTCACGACGGCCGCCGCGGCTTCCGTGTGGGGCAGACACCGTCTTCTTTCGATCAGCGGAGTCACGAGGGCCTTTCCGAGCTGCTTGAGGAAAAACCTCCTCTTGTTGCACTTGCGAGGCATCCAGCCGGGGTTGACCTCTCTCCATATCACAAAGGCATTGTAGGACGAGACGTCGACCATGTTGCTGAAGATGACGAGGGGCCAGGGGCCGTCTTCCTTTTACAGCTGTAGGCCGTGACGACCTTGTCCAGATTGTCGACCCCTCCTTTGTTGCGGTTGTAGTCCAGGACGATGGTCGGTTTGCCGTCGCTTCTGTCGCTGATTTCGGCGTCCGTGTGGCGCGTGCTCATGAGCAAAACGTTCTTGTTCTTCTTCGCGACGTACGAGACCAGAGTGGTGGTGGGGGTTAAGGCGAACTGCGACGAGAGCACCCGTCGCCCCTTGGTCGTCACCAGCTCGAACGGGAGCTCGGTCCTGCTCTTTCGCACGGTGCCGACCATGGTCATGTTTCTCGTCGTCATGAGGTCTCGTCCGAGTTCGTACGAGGTAAAGAAATTGACGCACGTGACATTGCGATCCCTCAGGCCCACCGTCACGTCTAGCACGACGCGCCTCCCCTGGTTCTGCTCGGGGGCTTCGTCCATGGCCTTGCCGGTGTAGACTTGCATCTTCCACGCGTAGCTCGATTTTGCGTCGCAAGCGACCCACGACTTGATGCCGTATTTCGCCGGTTTGCTCGGCATGTACTGCTTGAAGGGACACCGTCCTCTGAAGGCGAGAAGTTGCTCGTCCACGGTCACTTCGGGCCCGGAGTCGTAGAGGCGCGGTAATCTCTCCACCCACATGTCCCACACCTCTCTTATCGCGGCCAACTTGTCGGTCGCGTGGCTCGTGTCGCGCCGTCGTCAAATCGTATGGACGTCGAATAGGTGTCGAAGAGTTTCAGCTGCATGGTAGCACAGAAAATCGCTCTGCCGCTTTGCGCCTGCCGTCTTCCCCGCCGTCTCCTTGTTCGTCTTCGTCTCGTTCCTCTTCCGAGACATGCTGCGCGTGCTCGTTCCGTTGTCGTCGTCGTCGTGCTCGTAGTTCTTCTTCCTCTTCATCTCCCTCGTCTTCTGCCACACGCTGTGCGCACTCTATGCCGTCTTCGTGTTCTGACACGACCTCGGACTCTTCTTCGGACTCACTTGGCTCGATGTTGGCAAACATCTGTCGTAGGACGTGCAGCGCACTGAGACCCTCGGCCATCGCTGCGTGACGCTAGACAACGGCTGTCCCGAGACCCGCTGGATGTGTGTTAGTAGGACTTCGCGACGGCTCACGCGACTACGTGGACAAAAACGAGCCTAAGGATGCCTCGCGTCGTCCGAGCGCCGGACGCGATCGAACTAAAAATCCAGATTTCAACACGCGATCTTGTCAATTTACTCGAGAGCGACGTCGCCCGTCCCTTCCCGGTGCACGCTGGTCAGTGGCGCGCGTGGCTTTCCGAATAGCCTTGCCGACTTGTCACGTCCACGACGACTCTTTCGATGTGTGGCGCAAGAAAGCTTGAAAAACCATCATATCCAAGAAAAACTTGGATATGACGTCGTGGAAGAGTCGCGGACTGCTAGGCTGCGAGAGCTGCCTCGGATTTATCCGATACGCGATGGAATACTGTCCCGTTTTGCCGTTTTTCGACACGAAAGTATCTCTGTCGGTCTGAGGGGCCTCGTCCTCGTCGTTGACCGCGTTGTACTCTTCGTGCGTGGACTGACTTTGCTCCATGTTGGCAAACGTCTGCTGTAGGACGTGCAGCGCACCGAAACCCTAGGCCATCGCTGCGTGACGCTAGACAACGGCTGTCCCGAGACCCGCTGAATGTGTGTTAGTAGGACTTCGATCGTACTCGTCCGGGTTTCGAACACAGGACCAAAAAAAATCTTCGCAACACGAGGGGTCACAATGACCCGAAGGTAGCACAAGGGTTAAAAGGCACCCACACCAATGTTTCCACAGATATGATTGATATCTGACAGAGCTGCACCTGGGACTCGTGAGCATCATTATAATACAGTTTTGTGATTCATCAAGTCGAGACATAAACTTAAACATCAGGTTCCTCAATAGAGCCTGTAGAGTGCTTAGCCCTGAGTCAACACAGAGCTTACTAGCACTGCTACACCTGGGCTTTTTCAGCAGTATCCTCAGACAGTCATTATATGCTACCTGAAGTTTGCGCAGGGTTTCCTTTTTGTAGCTGCCCCATAATGGGGCTGCATACATGGGGGTGCAGAAAGCACGAAACAAGCTCACTTTCACATCATCAGAAGAGTAGTGGAATTTCCTGACTAACATGTTTGCCTGGACATACAACACTTGTCTCTGCCTGTACATGTCGGTATCATCTTCTATCTTGTCAGTGATGATGTGCCCACGATGTTTTGTACAGTTAGATACACAGAGGGATTGCCCTGACAGGTAAAACATTGGAAAGTGTAGCTTGTGATCTTCCTTAGTCCTACATATCAATACAACACTCTTTTTTGCATTGTACTTTACATCAAACTCAACCCCATTCTCAGAGCATATACAGGTCATGGTCATATAATTAGAATATTCTCAATTTATAATGCAGAGTTCAATTTCCAGCCGGACTTGGCACCTGCACACAGTGCCAACCTGGTTTAAGGACCATGGTATCCCTGTTCTTAATTGGCCAGCAAACTCACCTGACCTTAAACCCATCGAAAATCTATGGGGTATTGTGAAGAGGAAGATGGGGGGGGTGGGATTTTCCTTAGTTGTCAGTTATAATCATCAACATTTTAAGAAATAAACATTTGAAATATATCAGTCTGTGTGTAATGAATGAATATAATATACACTTTTCACTTTTTGAATGGAATTAGTGAAATAAATCAACTTTTTGATGATATTCTAATAATATGACCAGCACCTGTATCCAACAGCTGGAAGTACTGGGGGACATAATAGCCAAATCGTCTGCGTACATCAGATGGTTTAACAGTGTGTTCCCTATCAGACAACCTGTCTTACACTTCCCCAACTGCTTCGACAGGTTGTCCATGTATAGGTTGAACAGGGCTGGAGACAGAAGCCCCCCCTGCCGTACCCCATTTCCTACACTGAAGGGTGAGGATAGGCTGTTTCCCCATTTGACCTGCATACCTTGGTTGGTAACCCAGAAAGCCAGGATTCGTATGATGCATTCAGGCACACCCCTAAGAATGAGTTTAGTAAAAAGCTTTTGGTGATTTACTCTGTCAAATGCCTTGGAAGCATCAATAAACCCTAGAAGCATTGTAGAGCCCTGCCTTCTGTAGGATTCAACAGCTTCTTTCAAGGCATAGATACATAGATCTGTACTGTGCTTACACTTAAAACCAAATTGATTTTCTGTGGTGCAAATTAACTCACTCAGTCTATCTAGTAGCATCTTTTCTAACACCTTTGAAAGAATGCTGGCCAAGGCAATGGGTCTATAGTTGTCCAAACTCCCTATTTGACCTGCCTTGCCCTTAATTACTGGCACTAATATAACTGTCAGCAAGGTGTCTGGCAGTATACCATGTGTCATCAGCCCTGTGAGGCAGATGGACAGCAGTGCTGCTACTCTGGGGCTGGCTAACTTGAGATGCTCCGCAGTGATGTTATCCTTGCCACTAGCTTTGTTATCAGCTAGTTGCTCTATAGCATGATAAACCTCGTTGTGAGTAAAATTAATCACTTCCTCATTTAACTTGCCTACACAATAGGGCTCACTTTTGATACAATTAAACAGAGCTGCATAGTGCTGCCTCCACTGCTCTGCTATATTGTCCAGATACCACCTTCAATGTGGCATGGCAGTACTGTTTTGGCCCAATTTGCGGCTTTTACCTCTTTCCAAAACTCAGTGACATTGTTACCAGGCAAGTTTTCAGCCATAGAATGAGCTCTTAAGGCTTGCTCATGCTTCCCAACAAAGCCCACTGCATATTTATATCTAGCATTAGTAAACTTCTTGTGCTCTATGTCTGGCCCCTGTCTGGGTCTACCAGCTATAACCCAGGTCCTATGAGCCTCCTTAGCGACTCCTTGGTGGTCTGCTACATACTTGTTCCAAACAGGCTTGATATTCTTAGCCTTACTGGGGTGAGTGTGTAGATGTCTACTACTGGCTTCATGTATAGCGCTCACTATACCATTGTACATTTCACATAGGTCATTACAGTGAGTGACATCATCACAGTTAATATCTGAGCAAAAAATAGCATCCATGGGTAGCTGTACTTCCCTCAAGAGAACATCTGACCTCCCACAATAATACAAGACATCCTCTTTGGATAGTTTAGCCCAATCCACTTTGACCCTGTTGGCACCATCTTCTGTTGAAGTGCTGCAGTCAGGTAGGTTATCAACATGTATCGTCATAGAGACAGGTAAGTGATCAGTGGTAGTGTTGGAGCCAAACCCACTTTTTCCTTTCTCCCTTTGGTCCTGACCCAGACCTTGGGGAAATTACCTTATTTGGTATGATTCATTAATTGATTAATTGATTAATTGGTATCTGTAGCTCCGCCCAGAGGGAGGGTGCTTATAGAGCCCTGTGTGAGGATTTTGTTCGTTGGAACAACAAGTTGGTTTATGAGTTGTTGATAGAGAGCCAAAAGAGCGATATCGTTTTTCAACCACACAAATATATATTCACTTGTACAAACATACACTTACGCACTTACACACACAAACACATGCCCACATCAACTTTGGACACGTCGGATGCCAGAACCTGGAACCAACATCTGACAGGTGCGTTGAGCTATCCATTACTGCTGGTGTGACGGGTATGTAACGTCTGTAGCCACGCTCCGTCTGACAAGGCTCGCTCACCACTCACGGGATACGAGCGCACAACCTCCGACTTGCCAAGCATGACCACTACCAACTACGCCAAAGAAAAGCTAGCTCTTCGTTGACGCGGGTGGCCCATTACATACCTGAGGAGTGAGTTTCACGGTTCTAACTCTGTTACACTAGCACGGTGGTTACGTCTAAGGGCTTTAAAGTTTTTAGATAGCCACTACAACAAGGCAAACATGTTACAAAATGAAGGCTTTAAAGCATACTACTCTACTATGATTATTGTAATTCAAAGAGAAAGCAAGAGGTGAGGAAGGAGGAGTATAGGACAAGCCAGAACTGAGGAGAAGGTCTCAGGAGATGAAGAATCCACAGAACAACGCTTCACAATTCCCTTTATACACAAGAACAACCAATCACACTACATCTAGACCCTTACTTATCAACACATGACTAGCAATGTGACAGTAAGTTACACAACGAGGTGTGAGACCCATCAAGCAGAGACTCTGTCCAGCAACTCCAGATGTTAGAGACGGGGCCGGGTTACACCCAGCCTTACGGTAGCATGAGAGAGGGGGCAGGGTGACACCCGGCCTTACGGTAGCATGAGAGAGGAGGGGGCGGGGTGACATCCAGCCTTACGGTAGCATGAGAGGAGGGGGCAGGGTGACACCCAGCCTTACGGTAGCATGAGAGAGGAGGGGGCGGGGTGACATCCAGCCTTACGGTAGCACGAGAGAGGAGGGGGCGGGGTGACACACAGCCTTACGGTAGCATGAGAGAGGAGGGGGCAGGGTGACACCCAGCCTTACGGTAGCATGAGAGGGGAGGGGGCAGGGTGACACCCAGCCTTACGGTAGCATGAGAGAGGAGGGGGCAGGGTGACACCCAGCCTTACGGTAGCTTACTAGACATAAACAAAACTATGTTTTTCTTTCTCCCCGCTGTGTGGAGGGGGAAGAATGATCTCAGCTGGCAGCTCTGTACCCTGAACATCCGACTGGTGACCTTGGGCACAATGCCTGGGTGAGGTCACACCACTGTGCTTGTCTGGTCACCTGAGATGATCAGACAGTCTGCGTGTGTGGACAAGGCACACAAGTCACTCACTGGCTTAGTCGTAGTCAGAGCGAGGAGGAAGCTGGTGAGATAAACGAAGAGCAGGCTGTTGATTTTTCCAACGAATTTGCGCTATTTACATGTTGGTTATAAACATTGATGTTGTTGGGTGTCACAAAACGTAATATAATACGAAAAAGTAGGTACTTTTTTGCAATGATTCTTTTTTCCCCCACAATGCATTGCATGACGTCACGTTGGGGAGACGATAGACCAAAGCCCCATTGAAATCAACGAGAGAGATTAACGAAAGAGTGTTCAGCAGTAGATAGTTTATAGATAAATACATAGATAGAATATATAATTAGCATAGATATAAAGATCAAGAGATAAATATATAGATAACATAGATAGATATATATAGAGAGAGAGAAATAGATAGACAGACAGCCAGATAGCATAGCATAGCTAGCTAGCACTAGATAAATAAATAGCTACTAGTACTAGCCTACATATATAGATATAGAGATAAAGCTAGATATACATATGTATAGGTAGGAAAAATTGTAAACTACTGTGTTTGTGGGGGTGACAAACTCTCTGTCTGCCCTGGCCCGAGACCGAGAAGCACTGAAAGGCTCGGTGCCGCCCGCCGCAAACGAGAGCTGGCAACGGTAAGTCTCAGGCTAATGTTTACAAGCTGCAGAGCACGTTAGCTAGCCCCATAACATGAACCCCCCAACTACAGTCATAATCAGTGTGACATTAGAAAAGTCTGAAGCCCCGTCCACACTAACCCGGGTAAATTTAGAAATGCATAGCCTACATATGTCTCCGTTTGCACTTCCCGGCCACACTAATACGGAGAATTCGGACACTGAAAACGGAGCTTTTCGAATACGCTCCCCTAGCCGGAGACATTTGAAAACGCTGGGTATACGCGTAGTAGTGTGGACGGGGTACACGGAGCTTTTAAGATACGATGACATTAGAAAAGCACATTTCGTGACTCATGAATATGAACCAAAACAAAAAAAAAGTAGCTATGTCCAAAAGCTAGTCATATCTAGCTAGATAGCGCGCCATGGCTAGTGTTTGGATCACGAGTGATCATCAAACGGCTTTCATAACTGTGTGTGTTTGATTTAGTTTATTGATTTAGTTTCCCCTTTCACGATAGAACGTGACTATTACGGAACTCAAAACGTGGAATATCTAATCGGAAATGTGTTTACAACGTCGGGGAAAAGATTTAATTAGGGATTGACTTGGGGGGGAGAATTTCACAGGTGGCACTAGTAAATTAGCCCATAGCTAGCATGATGCATTCTAGATCTAGATAAGAGCTACTTATCTGAACTAACTACATGATAACTGTCACTACTGTAGATATAAAGAAAACGTTGACTTTCACTCGGTGCTATTCACTGACAGTAAAACAATGTGTCGTTATTGTATGCCCTGCTGTCCGTAGACAAGCTCCAGCGCTCCTTGCTGCGTTGCCGTTGCTAACAGGACACTTCACCAACTCTACACTCATTCTCCTCGGACCATCCATTTAATTGGCTTTGGCGGCCATCAGGTCTAGGCAATTCCTCATTTGACCTCTCTCGTCTATTTGGTTCGATATTATACGGCTGCGGGCCATCGTACATTTTAGTGGTTATTGCCACCTCTCCCCATCCCAGTCAATTGCCATAGTTCTAGTACTAGACTGAGGCTACTCTCCTCCACGACTCCCCAACGTGACGTCATCGCCGAATTGCGCTAATATGCTAATGCTAACAAAAAAAACGTACAAAACTGGTCTTAAACACCATTTTGAGACACCATTTTGAGATTTCTTGAATAATATACATATCTTGAGTGCTTTATGTACCCATTCATCGACAGTGGTGGTTAACCTGCTATATGGGCTTTAAGCATATCGGAGATAGAATACAGCGTCAAAACAAGGGAGGGCCCGTCGAGCGACGGTGCTTGTAGGGGGGGGGGCCCGCGACGAGTGACGCGTGTACATTTTTGGGCCGGCTACGGGCCCCTGCACCCCACGGGCCCCGGTGCAGCTGCACCGGCTGCACCGCCTATAGCTACGCCCCTGGCTACATGTAGACAAACATTCCTCTTTCGCTGAATGTTGTTATTTTCCAATTAATTTACAAATTATATTTACAGTTTTACTGCCTCTGTTAAATGTTTTCCACTGTGCTTTTCATATAAGGCTAAACACAAACAAAATTTAAAGCGAAAGTGTAACTTGAGCGCTTCGCCTATAGTTTATCCCCTTGAAAATTGATCACATTTGTAGAACCAGTTTAACTCTTGTGAAACACGTTTTACATTTGTGGTACACGTTTTACATTTGTGGTAAACGTTTACATTTGTGCATCGTCATACACACAATTGGCCTAGTTTTGAGCCCATTATAGCCTACTTTTCTTCGAGACTCATAATAAAAGGTACAGTTTAACACAACTGTTTTCATATACTGTGTGACTACTAAGAAATAGCAAGTTATCTTTCCACAGTTATTTACTTTACGTAAAGGACTATAGATTAATTTCCAACCTTTTTTTTCTTCAGTTGCCTCATAAAAAACTACATTGTATGACATGTGCCTCTATAGAGGGCAGTGGGCCATATTTAACAAGTGATTTACTGTAGGCTATCTGTGTTGCAGCCAACCAGGTCCACCAGGTGACAGGACTACCAGATGACAGGACTAGGCTTGCATTGACTCACCTGTAAAATGGCAGCTGAGCACTCAACAAAAGGTTCTGGTACGTTCACCATATTTTCAAAAATCCTTAGATTTGTCTGTAAAAGTGATTTAGGTGGATGGGTATAGACCACTTTCAAACCTACGTCACACGACTGTCAAGCTGGCTCAACTGCGCATGTGGGTTGCAAAAGACGAACTTCTCCCGGGTATAATACACTTGTAGTGTCGATCAGGTCATCATATATCTCTGTTCACTGGATTACAGGGCTTGACATTAACTTTTTGAGGCACTTGTCCTTTGGACGAGTACATTTACATTTCACTTGTCAATGCACAAAAGTCGCTTGACCCCCATAGCTTTAAATAGCCTGACCAAGTTATCGGGCAAAACTACCCTGGCTAACGGAGGTCGCTTTCTCAGGAAAATGAGTAATGAAACAGGCTCGGTTAAAGAAATCCAATATGCTGGCTATCTTCAGCAGGCTCGTATCTACGTTAGGCAGTCCTCATTGACGTTTCTGGAGTGAAATACAACATTGTGCACACTGCCAGTGAGCGACGAGTCTGACTGAGGCTAATGGGGACGCAGTCTCACACTCAAATTGCCAGTTTAAACAAATCACAAAAATAATCGGACAAGCTGGCTAAAAGCAGAATTCCCATATCTCTTGAAAGCTGCCCTGCTCGACTTTTTAGATGTCGAATTGACTGTAAAACTGTAAAATTATGAACGTTATGACATGACGCGAAGACATGGCCGCCGCTCCACTATGCGGTCTGTACCGGGCGACATTCTCACTCAAATGTCAAGACTTTCGTGACCCAAATCAAAATTCTGATCCGACAGATCAATGGGGAATCGCTTTTTCCCTCTCTAAGGCTGTCCTCCTCTGAGATTTTGGTCTTTTAAATCTAACTATTTGTATGATCTGTGTGGTCCTTTTGCCATTGTAAATGCTGTCCTTTCCAGGTTTTCTGAAACCTAGCTGCGCGCGCATCCTAAATGTTGGTAAACATGAAAGTGGTCTATACAGGTCAGTAGTAGAGCAATCTGACTGCAGGTCAAGTGGTTGCAGGTTAGAGTACCCACTCTATGGCCATTTTGGATAAAAGTGTTATTTCTCTCAGAGGCTCTTACTCCTCAGTCTGATCTTCGACTTGTACTGCTGGGGAAAGTTGGGGCCGTGAAGAGTGTGGTTGCTGCACACATCCTGGGAGAAGGGAGCTGGAAAGACAGAGGCATGTGTGTGAAGAAGCAAGGAGAAGTAGATGGAAGAACAGTGACTGTGGTGGAAACACCAGGCTGGGACAGAGTGTCTGTGAAACGCATGTCCAGCCGAATCAAAAAGGAAATAGTGAACAGTGTGACTCTGTTACCCCCAGGACCCCACACTCTCCTGCTTGTAGTGCCCTTAGGGGACTAGCTGTTTGTTAGTGAAGAAGAGGATACGTTCACTCTCTCCAAACAGGTTAAGGACAGTTCAAAAGCACTTTTGGAGAAATGTGGAGGCAGATATTTTGTTCTTTGTGGACCTTCAAGTAATTGTACGCAGGTGTCTAAGCTCCTGCAAAAGATTGACGTGATGGTGGAGGACAACGCTGATGAGTTCTTCTTACCCCAAGTGTACTATGAACTGTTTGAGAGCAAGATGCCAAGAGAGGTGTCAGAGACGAGAAGGATGTATGAGGAAAAAATGGAAAAACAGAAACAAAGATACGAATGTCTGCTGAAAAATATGGAGGATGAGCTGAATTGGTACAAAACAGAAAAGGTGCCAAAAGAGGGGTTGAGGAAGAGGAATAGAAAGAGTAGTCTTGACATTCCATCCACCAGTAAGCATAAATAATTGAAGATTATAAAGAACATTTTGAAAAGAATAGAATAGAAACACTAAATCTGTTGATTCAATATCGTGAAATGTGCACTATAAAATGTGAACAGCACACATTTGTAACTAATGTAACACAAAACTAACTAGTGATTGTAACAAGCTATTTTGTTTGAACCTTTTGTGATTTTGTTTGTTTGTTAGGAGCCCACTATGGACCACTGATCTCCACATGTGTTGGGATTGTAGTTGCCGTTATAGTCAGTGTTACCAGTCCAAACAACCTCAGCCCCAGTCCAAACAACCCCAGTCCAAACAACCTCAGTCCAAACAACCCCAGTCCAAACAACCTCAGCCCCAGTCCAAACAACCCCAGTCCAAACAACCTCAACCTAGTCCAAACAACCTCAGCCCCAGTCCAAACAACCTCAGCCCCAGTCCAAACAACCTCAGTCCAAACAACCTCAGCGTATGACTTCAACCCCAGTCCAAACAACCTCAGCCCCAGTCCAAACAACCTCAGCCCCATTCCAAACAACCTCAACCCCAGTCCAAACAACCTCAGCCCCAGTCCAAACAACCTCAGCCCCAGTCCAAACAACCTCAGTCCAAACAACCTCAGCGTATGACTTCAACCCCAGTCCAAACAACCTCAGCCCCAGTCCAAACAACCTCAGTCCAAACAACCTCAGCGTATGAAAGAGACCTTCCTTCAACCCCAGTCCAAACAACCTCAGCGTATGAAAGTAAGCCATGTTTTTGTTCCTGACATTGAAATACATTTTGTGGATTCATATTATTTTCCAAAAAAACGTATCTGCTCACCAAAGCTTGACAAGGGTTCGAGGATTCTTGTTTGTAACCCAGAGCAGCATTGTAAGGATGTGGCTTTGTGAATCACAGCACCCTCTATGTGACTGCTGTCCATCCATGCCAGGGCAGACCCCAGACAGGTCGAGGCCTGCACCTGAACAAATCCAGATTTGTCTGGAAGACAGTTTTGATAAAATGCCGACCTGTCGACGTCTTGCCAATTAGCAAACGCTCTCCATACTAAATCTTGCCAATGTAACTTCTACACATCGGGCCAACGTCGGCAAGACGTAGGGGAGACCGGGGTTGGTCAGCACACTTTTCACTGTCTGCCATATTTCTCTGGCATCATTTATGTTAGATTATTCTAAACAGCAGCAAATGAAACGTTATGGTCTAAGCTATAATTAAATATGTTTAAATGTACACAAATATTTTCTAAAATGTGGTGATTTGATTAAAGTCATGTTGTCCCTTTGGGGGTTGGTTAGCAAACAATGTGGGGTTGGTTGGCACAATTAAAACATGCTATTGTTACACAAAATTAAGTAACCAATAGAAACTATTTGAACATTAAATAGTATTTGTTCAGCAATTATGCATTTAATAGGATGTTTTATGCAATTAACTAGAAGGAATGTATATTTTAACACTAACCATATCCCTAATCCTCAGGATAAGGTAACAAGAAGGAAGACCGTAATATTAAAACAATGTTTTTATTAAACAACATTTAAAAGGGACAGTAACCACAACAGTAGCCTAACAGTAGCACGTATAATACATGTCTTAACACTTTTTTAATAAAATGTGTATATCTTCAAAATCACTGTGCCAACCAACCCCACTCAAATTTAACCCAACTTTGTGATGAAATGATGTTAGCCAGCTACCATCACTCATTACAGACTTTCATATTTTTTATGAAAATGTAACTGATTCCTATGTCTTTTAACTACACGTAACACATTGCCAATATCTTTATCTGACACCATTATATAATACATTTAGTCCACACACCACTTTTTTTGTTTTGATACTATAAAAGTGAAATGTTACCCTCACCAAAAAAGTTTGTAACTTTCAGATGTTTTAATATCGTAGATGAGTGCAGGTCAAGAAAGCAATGATTACAGTTACAATTTTGTTTCTGTGACTTTCAAAAGGACCAAAACATGCTGTAGGCCAAATAATCCCTGCCGCAGTGATGGCGGGAGCAGGGATGGTAAGGATGGCAGCAGGGATGTTAGCAGATGTGCTGTCCGGGGTAGCGCACGCTGCTATGAACTTAATGGACAATTCTATCTGGAGGATCTATTCGGATATAAATGGTAAAACAAATTACAAATTGATTTATTATAGTTGATGATTATTCTAAAGTGTGTTTGATAACCGGTATTTCTATCGACCCATAATACTGATATCTAGCCTATAGGTAAGATGTATGAAGTGTAGCGTACCGTAGGCTACAGGACGGGGGAAAGTTGAACAGAACAATGGGGACCCGGTTACACATAAATAACTTTAAGGTATAAGATCGTGGCTGCATGTACGTGAGACAATTTATTTTCTTATGCTTCGTGTTATCTAGGCTACTCTGAATTGACTTGTCTCAATACTCTGTAATGAACTGGCCATAACTCCATTTTACGGTATGTTGGCTTGGATAGCCCAGGCTCAACTGACCCAACTCAAAAGTGTGCAAAAGGGAAAGACTGTCACTCTGGAGACACATGTAGCTGGACTCCAGCCTGACGACGCATGGATCTACAATGAATTGAGGTTACTGCAGGTGAATCCGGGGAAATTACCAAGCAGTTAGATGAGCGGTTTACAGACAGACTTCATCTGGACTTACAGACCGGATCTCTCACTGTGAGAGACACCTCACTCCACGATGGCGGAGTTTATAAGTTACGAACCATCAGAGGACAAAAAGTGGCTTATCACACCTTTTGTTTGGTTTAATAGTTTTACACCAGTCTGAATTATACAGTAGCTACGGCATTATCTGAGTATGGTTTATGACTTGAGTAGGCTACTTGTCCCATACACATGGGGCTCTTGTTTGATACCAGAGTAAATTATCTTTCCATTGTTAAGAGGGCAACGCTGCAGGATGACTTTAAGCACTTTCTTTTATAATTAATAAATATTGGGTAAAAAAAAGACATGGTTTAAAAACCCTGACAGATGACCACTTTAAGATACGCAAAGAAAGTCCCAAATGTCTCAATTGTCCATCATTATTTTATCCCTGAGGGTAGTGTTACATATTGCTACATATTCCTTCTGTCTGTAACCTGTTGCTGTTTTCTAAACAACTAAATAACAGTCAAACACATGCACATAAGGAATCAGTAAATTATCAACAGCTCCCACCCACTTTAACAGACTTATTATTGGGTTAATTACATGAACACGCACAATGTACTTCCACACTATTCCTATTGCTCACTAGCCTTATTTCATGCAGTGCATTTCATTATGCCGGAGAAGCACTCATCTTGCCTGTGCATTGTTTGTGTATGTTTCACTTTAATATGACTCAAAACTGTAAGCTAATGCTTGGACGATACCACCTCCTAGTGGAAATAACTGGCACACTAACTGGCACTCATTTGAATGAATATTTTCAGACGTGTCCGGTCCTGCTATCACTCGCTCCTCCCTCCGTCTGTCAGCTGACAACGTCTCTTGTACGGTGGAGTGTTCTGTGAAGAACGGGAGAGATGTGACCCTAACCTGGTACAAAGGAGAGCAGAGACTTAACCAGACCAGCAGTCCTGATCTCTCCTCCAACATCTCTCTCCATCTGGAGATGAAGGACCAGGATGGAGACACCTACAGCTGTGTGGCTGAAAACCCCATCAGTAAGCAGACAGTGTTAAGGATAGTGTAAACTGGGTGTTGAGAGGAAGAATGATACATGGTTAAGCATCGGACCAAGTTATTTGTAGTTTAATTAGTAATGATGCAATCACAAGATACACAATGAAAACAACACAACAAGATGTCCGTAGTCTAGTACAATGATTCAGTCGATGATGCAACAGCAGTCGTCCCACCAAAACAGAGTATAAGATTAGAACGAACGAAGGCCTTCGTTGAGAAAGTGGTCGTGACAGAAAATCAGAGAAAGTTCTGCCCCTCCCAAGTTCTGTCTCCCCGCCCTTGGGAGACAGATCTTGTACTCCCCAGAGAGGGAGGTCTGGTGAGTGGCCATTGGTCAGGAGACCTTGGGGTGGTTATTGTTAACCAATTAAATGTCCAGGGCGTTCATGCTGGCGCAAGGTGGGCAGTCCACGGACCTGGTGATGTTAGGAGAGGGAGGGGGCAGAGAAGACCCACAGGTCTGGTGATGTTCAGGGAGGGGGGTGGACAAGACCCACAGGTCTGATGCAATCCAAGGGGGGGTTGAGTTCTCCAGAGTTGAGAGCAGGTCATCTCGAGGTCCTGATGATATACGGGGTGGGGTCTTCAAGGGGAAGGGGAGAGGGTAAGACCACTCTAGGTCTGATGATGTAAAGGGGCAGATGGGGCAAGGTCTCCAAGGGGGAAGGGGGCATCCAGTGAGAAGCAGGGTCTCCAGGGAAACAGGGGTTATATTATCCATAGGTGGTAAGAACTGTCCGGTCTGACTCGTCCTGAAGCAGAGAAGAGTTATTTTCCCAGCATCACCTTATCTCCCAAGTTGACACTTTTACTCCCATGAGCTGACTAGCTCATTGTGCTCACAACAGTCCCTGAGCGTCACGAACTCGCCTCCCAAGTCAGTTTGCCTGACATCTGCATTCTTGTCCACACACCAGAGTTACATTTCAATGTTTCTTATCTGTTACTTTATTAAATCAATTGATCACATTCAATATTTGTATCTTAGTTATTAGCATTACAAAACATGTGTGTTTACATATTCATATTAGATATTGATTGGTATAGCAGCATTGATCAGCAGTATAATGCTATAATTCCCTCACAACAGCCAAACTCAACCAGACAGAGCTGTGCCCAGGTCAGTGTGCTGTTTCTCTCCATGTCAATAGAAACAGGTGACAAACAACTAAACATGGAGACTCTGAATCCTCAGTTTTCATAGTAACATCTCTGATGCACTTTATTACACACATTATACACACTATAGTATACTGTCTTGTCTAACGGTCTATTTACTTTTGGTTATAAAAATGCCTTGTGAGAACGACAACCATTTACCACTCACTGTTAAGACAAAAGTCACATTTAGATTTAGATTTTGTGGTGCTTAAAACATATCAGCGGTGGCGGGTTTCCTGTGTATACAACTTTTTTCATTTGTGATCACACCGGGCGGCACTTAGCTTGATTGCAGCACGTGAGGTGAGTGCGCACGGGTGAGTTAAAAAAGGTCCGCTGTTTTCGGTCGGGAGGTGAAGGGTTTGTGCACGGGAGAACTCGAGAGCACGCATTGGTATGTATTTTCTGTTTTTGCACCTAAGTATAATTTGCACAGTGCGCAGGGGTCTGGCACTTTTTCACTTTGTCACGTCTTTTATGTAAGAGCGCATCGGGCGGCGCAGTCCTGGTACATTCGTTGGAGGCGCACATGGTGGAAATGTTTGTATGGGAGATCATTGACGAATGCATTTTGCATTTTTTATGCATTTTGATTGTTTGTTGAAAACTAATTTGATTTCATTTTTCTCTTTTGTTACTAAAGGTTTTCAACCTAATCAGAAATCCTAATATAAAAAGCATGTTGCAAAAATTCATGTGACATAAAAACTACGGATCAGATTTGAGTTGTCCTGCGTCCTCTCTTCCATCCCTGCCATGTCAAGTGTGGCAGGCACATTGAACACCAAGCCCAGATAACTTGACACTCACATTTGACCACAGAACCAGGAAACAGTAGTAAAACTCCATGGTTCAGACAGGAGGACTCAGTATAGTATTAACTTGATACTTTATTCTCACGGCACAACACATGATTGTACAATTGATTTTGGCATTATGGTTCTGCTTGCATCGGCTCCCTGCCGCACCCAACGGAGACACCGTCTCGACCTCCGAGCAGAGACGCATTCCCCCTACGAAAGGAACCAAGGGTGGAGGCCGGGGAGGCGGAGGCAGCAGGTTAAACAAAGAGCATCCTGTGTCCCACTAAGCAATGCAGAGTGCAGCGATATCCTGATTAAATAGCCCGCCCTACTAAGCAGGTGTGTCCCTACTGCGTGATATGACACGCTGCTAGTGACGCGCTGCTTGTGAGGCGCTATGTCTCGCGTCCTCCTGAATGAACCTGCTTCGCTTGATTGTGTGTGTATGTGTTTCTTCAGGTCTGCCTACAACCACCAACTTTCGTAATCACACTAGGGACCGGGGTGCTGCAGCTGTGGCTGTGGTTCTGGCTGTGATTGTGGTTCTGGCTGTGATTGTGGTTCTGGCTGTGGCATACAGGAAGTTTAAGGTAGAATATGGTCAAATATTCAGCCAATTTAACCAAGTTGAATATTATTAGACAATAATTCTAGTACAGTCGTATGCAAAAGTTTGGGCACCCCTGATAATCTCCATTACTTTCATCTATAAAATGTTGGGCGTTTGGATGAGGAACGTCTTTGTCATATATATACACATACGTCATGGACAGTGATATTTTAGCCGTGAAATAAGGTTTATTTGATAAACAGAAAATATGCCATACGCATCATAAGAGAATTAGACACTTGCATAAATTTGGGCACCCCAACAGAAAAATCACATTAATATTTAGTAGAGCCTCCTTTTGCAAAAATAACAGCTTCTAGACGCTTTTTATATCCTCTGATGAGTGTCTGGATTCTGGATTGAGGTAATTTGGACCATTCTTCCTTACAATACATCTCCAGTTGAGTAAGGTTTGATGGGTGCCTAGCGTGGACAGCCCGCTTCAAGTCACCCCATAGATTTTCAATTATATTCAAGTCTGGGGACTGGGATGGCCATTCCAAAACATTGTAGTTGTTCCTCTGCATAAATGCCTTAGTGGATTTGGAGCAATGTTTTGGGTCGTTGTCCTGCTGGAACACCCAACTGCGCCGTAACTTCAGCTTTGTTACAGATTCTTGAACATTATTGTCCAGAATTTGCTGGTACTGAGTTGAATCCATACGACCTTCAACTTTAACTAGATTCCCAGTTCCTGCACTAGCCACACAGCCCCACAGCATGACGGACCCCCCACCAAATTTTACTGTGGGCAGCAAGTGTTTTTCTAGGAATGCTGTGTTCTTTTGCCTCCATGCGTAACGCCTCTTGTTGTGACCGAATAACTCCATCTTTGTCTCATCAGTCCACAGTACTTTGTTCCAAAATGAGCCTGGCTTGTTCAAATGTAGTTTGGCAAACCTCAAGCGAGCCTTTTTGTGGCGCGTGTGCAGAAAAGGCTTCTTCCGCATCACTCTCCCATACAGCTGTTCTCTGTGCAATGTGCGCTGAATGGTCGAGCAATGCACAGTGACACCATCTGCAGCAAGATGACCTTGCAGCTCTTTGGAGGTGATCTGAGGGTTGTCCTTGACCATTCTGACCATTCTTCGCCTTTGCCTCTTTGTTATTTTTCCTGGCCTGCCACTTCTGGCCTTAACAAGAACTGTGCCTGTTGCCTTCCATTTCCTAATGACATTCCTCACAGTGGAAACTGATAGCTGAAACCTCCGGGATAACTTTTTGTAGCCTTCCCCTAAACCATACTGCTGAACAATCTTTGTTTTTAGATCATTTGATAGCTGTTTTGATGCCCCCATTTTGCCACTGTTCAGAGGAGAATCAAAGAGAAGCAAAACTTGCAATTGGCTAACTTAAATACCCTTTCTAATGATTGAATGCACCTTTTTATGTAATTGAAGGCTTAACGAGTTAATCAGACTAACTATGTGTTGCAGTTAATCAGCATTTAGTAGGCAGAGGTATTCAAATCAAATAAATGATAAGGGTGCCCAAACTTTTGCACAGCCTTTTTTTCACATTTGATTTAATTTCACACAACTAAATACTGCTACACCAAATATCTTTGTCTGGAAAACACCCCAGCACTCAGTGTTAACTAGAAAAGTAATATTACAATATTATATTGATCTTTTTTGGTGAAGACAGGAAATTATCATGCAGCCTCAGAGGGGTGCCTAAACTTTTGCATACGACTGTATATACTTGTATTGATGGCACTGTTGATTGCTTAAGGTCTGCATGTGTTCTAGTAAGCAAGAGTTCATGTTGTTGTGTCTCACAGAGATCTTGTGATGGAGAGGGAACCTCCACGGAACGTGACAGTTCTGCCAAGTCTGTCATCTGATGACCAGTGATGCTGGAGGCAAGGAGACACCCTGACCTAAGCTCTAACATGCTGAAGACTTGAGTTGCTGAATGAAGGTTTTTCTAAATGCTTGTAAAAAATAAATATATATATAATTTTTAACTGCTGTTCAATGTTATCTGCTCTCATTACATGCATTTTGTATGCCTCTTTGGTATGGTCTACAATTTACATACACATCCCTTTTGGTCATCATTTGGTTTCCTGTAAATTGTTCTTGTAAATCTAATGAGAGACAAATACAACATAATGAGTCAACATTCATCTAATGGTTTTCTCGAGAACAGAACAAAAATTATATACAAACAGACAAATAGATTGTAATCCTCCATGATTTCTACTGTGCTCCACAACAACAACAACTAATGCATCACACAGCTTTGATATCTGTCACTGTTAAGTTGGAAGGGGACCAGGAGTCAGATCCAAGTGGAGAACAGAGCTTTAATAAGCAGAATCCAAAGGTACAAAGGGATAATCCAATGATGTGGTCAAAACAGGTGTGTCAGTACAGGAACAACAGGCATAGAGGGGCAAATCCACAGGAGCATGGCCAGGGACAGGGGATGGTCAGACACAGAAACAAACTGGAGCAAAAGGAAGATCCAAGACACTGGGTCAGGGTGCATTGTAACAAGGTCTGTCAGGGTGGCAGGGTATTCACAGGTAGCAAGACCAGACAAGACTGAAGTGACTGTGCTGAGAGTGAATCTATATAGGGGTGGGTGAACGATGCCTTGTGAAGCTTAAGAACATCTTAATCAATGTATTACATACTTATTTTAAACTGTTTGTTCCTCTGGGTCACACACACACTGTTCCTCCCTTCCAAAAAACAAACCTTTCTCAAGTCCTAGACTTTTTATATGGTCAACCTACCCAGACGCTCCCATGTTACCCCCCTCCTCGTCTCCCTTCACTGGCTGCCCGTCACGGCCCGTATTTGATTCAAGGCCCTGGTACTGACCTTCTGAGCGGTGAATGGGACTGCACCGACTACATCAAGTCTCTCCTCCA
>CAEFZP010002805.1:0-184642 GCA_903064625.1 Mallotus villosus | reverse complement strand
TGCTGTGTGTCTGTAGTCCTTGCTGTGTGTCTGTAGTCCTTGCTGTGTGTCTGTAGTCCTAGCTGTGTGTCTGTAGTCCTTTCTGTGTGTCTGTAGTCCTTTCTGTGTGTCTGTAGTCCTAGCTGTGTGTCTGTAGTCCTTGCTGTGTGTCTGTAGTCCTTGCTGTGTGTCTGTAGTCCTTGCTGTGTGTCTGTAGTCCTTGCTGTGTGTCTGTAATCCTAGCTGTGTGTCTGTAGTCCTTGCTGTGTGTCTGTAGTCCTAGCTGTGTTTGAGTTGAGAAGTGAACCTAGTTCACAGTTCAACCTAGTGAACCTAGTCAACCTAGTTGAGAAGAGCGCGTCCTCTGAGAAATAAGCTCAGACCAATGACCTCTGGACGGGCGCTGTCCAGGAGGCTGGAGGGAATGACCTGGACGGCAGCATGTGGTGATGTGAATGTCACGCTGACTTTCGGGCACACAGGCCTGTTCACTGTGGTGGTGCCGGCCTTGTTATATTTCACTGTGGTGGTGCCGGCTGCCTTGTTATGTTTGCTCCAGATGTTTGTGCTGGGCAAACACGGCAAAGTTCAAAGGAGCATAATTCCGAACTGCAGCGCCACATCCCCAAGTAGGACTCCTCACCTCTCCAGTCCCTGCCTCTCCCCCTCCCTGCCTCACCTCTTCCCTGCCTCTCCCCATCCCTGCCTCACCTCTTCCCTGCCTCTCCCCATCCCTGCCTCTCCTCGTCCCTGCCTCACCTCGTCCCTGCCTCTACAGTCTTCACCTCTCCTGTCCCTGCCTCTCCTCATCCCTGCCTCTGCAGTCCTCACCTCTCCTTGTCCCTGCCTCACCTCGTCCCTGCCTCTACAGTCCTCACCTCTCCTGTCCCTGCCTCTCCTCGTCCCTGCCTCTGCAGTCCTCCCACACAGTCCCTACCCTCACACTTCAGTTCAGTTATTTCACTCCCTCTCCCCTTTCTCTCACTCTCTTGCCCTCCCCTCCCTCTCCCCTTTCTCTCACTCTCTTGCCCTCCCCTCCCTCTCTCTTTCTCTCTTCCTCAGCTGACTGGCTTGCACACCTTGGAGAGGACAAAGTCCTTGGGTAAAAGGGGAGCGGAAAAAAAAGAAAACACACGTACACACACGTACACACACACAAACACACGTACACAAACACACACACCCCCAAGGTCCACCAGAGACGGCCAGGACCTTCCGCTGCCCGAATTGGAGCAGCCAGTTCCTGTGGTGGCTGAGAGGCCACCCTTGGCCACCCACTCCTATCCTCTCTGCCTGAGAACTCCAGAGAGCACCCTCACGGGCCTTTGAACAGCAGAGCAGAGTACAAGTGGATTGTGTCAGTGTTCATACAGTGTTCCGGACTGAACTGGGTGACTCAGGAGAATTTGCTGTGATATCAGCTGGCCTGCGGGCCACCGCGAGGCGCATAGGACAAGAAAAACACATATTTGAAAAAGCCGACTAAACACTTTAGATTTGATAACGTAACCAATGGAACAGTCCAGAAAGTGTTAAACATTGTATTTACAGTATGTTCTGTATGAAACAGGCATAAAATACAATAATATATATTGATATACATTATTTCAGAGCATTGAACTCTTGTTTTTGGTCCAGGTCGTATATCTAAGCACGGTGTGTTTAGGTGTTTCGAGACTCATACCCTGAACACGCCTCTCTACTTCCCATCGGAGTAACGAGGTAGGAGCTGTCACTGCTGCCGTGTAAGTCCTCGGCCATCCAGACCCACCCAGGCCCGGACCCAGGCAGGCCTATCCAGACCCCACCCAGACCCAGGCAGGCCCAGGGCCACCCAGGTCCACAGCTTCACGTCCCCCCTGGCCTGCTCTCTCCCTCTGCTTCGGTCTGTCTCCAGACGCACATGATTAGGATTTGCCTCATGAAAAACCAGTCACACTCCACTGCGTCCCAAAATGCAAACATTTTGAAAATACCACAGCATCATGTGGTTAGAGTATCAGTTAAGTGTTGTACAGTACGCTCCGAGACAGACCCGGTACTGAAATCTGTGCCGTACAGCATACGAGCCTCAAAAGAACAGATGTGAAAGTGATTCCTGAATTCTCTTTTCTCACACAAGACACAAGACCTTGGTAGGATCCCCAGTCCGTAACCATAGAGACCTTCCCTCCCCTTCGAGAGGAAACCACGAGTACTTTCTCTGTCACAAATGTCATCACAAGCAGCTTCAGTAGGAAGGGTTATAGGGAGAGGAGGCCCAAACCCACTCCACTCTGATTGGCAGATTGGTTCAAGCCACTCTAAAAGACAAGTGTTGGCTTTCGTCACTGGAACTTAAAGTTAACCAAGTCTGTGAAAGACAAGTCATCACGTTTTCTGCACGGCTTCCACCTATCACTGCTCATCTTTTTCATCTGTTGAGAACGAGAGTGCTCTCATACACTCTCATACCAATCATTTGATATGAGTGAGTCTAGTACCTCATCCCATCTCGCACATCAACAGGGGACTGCGTGTGTCCTCTGTTCTAGACCCTTTTATCAACAGGGGACTGCGTGTGTCCTCTGTTCTAGACCCTTTTATCAACAGGGGACTGCGTGTGTCCTCTGTTCTAGACCCTTTTATCAACAGGGGACTGCGTGTGTCCTCTGTTCTAGACCCTTTTATCAACAGGGGACTGCGTGTGTCCTCTGTTCTAGACCCTTTCATCTCGCCTCTCTCGTGTTGGAATGACTTACTGCCACAACATAAAACATCCCCACCTACCAAACATCCCCACCTACCAATTGTTTCCTATCTTGAGTGAAGCGTGAAGCCTGCTACAGACACTTCACAGTGTTTCCCTGTTCAGCTCAAATCACATAGCAGGTATGGGGAGCGGAAAAAAGCAAGTGGCGCAAAAAACAAACAAAAAAAGAAAGTATTACATCCAGATGCAAGGACTCACTGTGGTTCTACATACAATATGAACCCCAAAGAAACCTCTAATGATCATTCTAACTTATAGAAACCAGGTTATAGCCGTTTACATTAACTAGTTGCTTTCGTGTTTTATGCAGGAAGTACAATGCGGATACACGCCCTCTGGTTATTAGGTCAAAGTCGGGGCGCAGATGAAACAAGTTGCTCTCCTCAAGCACGGTGTCAGATTAGGAATGAAAGCAACGTGACTTCTTAGCTATGCCAGGCTCTCCTGTCTCTCTCTGTCAGAGGCCTGTGGGTGCACCCCCACCTCACACACACACACACACACACACACACACACTGCAGATTACTGTTCAGAACCCCTCAGAGCATCTGACTTCAATGGGAGGAGGGCTGCGAGTGTGTCCTGCTCAGCCCCTGGTGATCTGGAGGAGGTGCAGGGCAGAGTCACCAGACAGCCTGCTATCCTCCCCATGTGCAGGGCAGAGTCACCAGACAGCCTGCTATCCTCCCCATGTGCAGGGCAGAGTCACCAGACAGCCTGCTATCCTCCCCATGCGCAGGGCAGAGTCACCAGACAGCCTGCTATCCTCCCCATGCGCAGGGCAGAGTCACCAGACAGCCTGCTATCCTCCCCATGTGCAGGGCAGAGTCACCAGACAGCCTGCTATCCTCCCCATGCGCAGGGCAGAGTCACCAGAGAGCCTGTTATCCTCCCCATGCGCAGGGCAGAGTCACCAGAGAGCCTGTTATCCTCCCCATGCGCAGGGCAGAGTCACCAGACAGCCTGCTATCCTCCCCATGCGCAGGGCAGAGTCACCAGACAGCCTGCTATCCTCCCCATGTGCAGGGCAGAGTCACCAGAGAGCCTGTTATCCTCCCCATGCGCAGGGCAGAGTCACCAGACAGCCTGTTATCCTCCCCATGCGCAGGGCAGAGTCACCAGACAGCCTGCTATCCTTCCCATGTGCAGGGCAGAGTCACCAGAGAGCCTGCTATCCTCCCCATGTGCAGGGCAGAGTCACCAGACAGCCTGCTATCCTCCCCATGCGCAGGGCAGAGTCACCAGACAGCCTGCTATCCTCCCCATGCGCAGGGCAGAGTCACCAGACAGCCTGCTATCCTCCCCATGCGCAGGGCAGAGTCACCAGACAGCCTGCTATCCTCCCCATGTGCAGGGCAGAGTCACCAGACAGCCTGCTATCCTCCCCATGTGCTGCGCAGAGTCACCAGAGAGCATGCTATCCTTCCCATGTGCAGGGCAGAGTCACCAGACAGCCTGCTATCCTCCCCATGTGCTCATGATGTCATGGCGGCTGCATCATTGCAGGCTGCAGCAGGCCCCGCACGGTTCCCACGCTGAACAGCTCGGGAGCAATAACGTCAAGAAGAAGAAGAGAAGCTTCTGGATGAGATTAAAGATCGGAGGTTTAGAGAAGAGAAAACCAGAGACAGAGTGAAAGTGCATGTGTGTTTGTACTGTGTGTGTGTGTGTGTTTATGTGTGTGTGTTTGTACTGTGTGTGTGTGTTTGTGTGTGTGTGTGTGTGTGTGAGAGAGAGAGAGAGACATTTAGGCAGAGAGAGAGAGAGAGAAAGCTTGTACTGAAGACTTCCTGTTCCCCCTCTCTCTCAGTGCTTCTCATGTTACATTCCATACAGCAGCATCTGTCTAAGACTCCCTCTTCTCCCTCAGACCTCCACAGAACCCCTCTCCTCCCTCAGACCTCCACAGAACCCCTCTCCTCCCTCAGACCTCCACAGAACCCCTCTTCTCCCTCAGACCTCCACAGAACCCCTCTTCTCTCTCAGACCTCCACAGAACCCCTCTCCTCCCTCAGACCTCCACAGAACCCCTCTTCTCTCTCAGACCTCCACAGAACCCCTCTTCTCCCTCAGACCTCCACAGAACCCCTCTCCTCCCTCAGACCTCCACAGAACCCCTTTTCTCTCTCAGACCTCCACAGAACCCCTCTTCTCTCTCAGACCTCCACAGAACCCCTCTTCTCTCTCAGATCTCCACAGAACCCCTCTCCTCCCTCAGACCTCCACAGAACCCCTCTTCTCTCTCAGACCTCCACAGAACCCCTCTCCTCCCTCAGACCTCCACAGAACCCCTCTTCTCCGTCAGACCTCCACAGAACCCCTCTCCTCCCTCAGACCTCCACAGAACCCCTCTTCTCTCTCAGATCTCCACAGAACCCCTCTCCTCTCTCAGACCTCCACAGAACCCCTCTTCTCTCTCAGATCTCCACAGAACCCCTCTTCTCTCTCAGACCTCCACAGAACCCCTCTCCTCCCTCAGACCTCCACAGAACCCCTCTTCTCCGTCAGACCTCCACAGAACCCCTCTCCTCCCTCAGACCTCCACAGAACCCCTCTTCTCTCTCAGATCTCCACAGAACCCCTCTCCTCTCTCAGACCTCCACAGAACCCCTCTTCTCTCTCAGACCTCCACAGAACCCCTCTCCTCCCTCAGACCTCCACAGAACCCCTCTTCTCCGTCAGACCTCCACAGAACCCCTCTTCTCTCTCAGACCTCCACAGAACCCCTCTTCTCTCTCAGACCTCCACAGAACCCCTCTCCTCCCTCAGACCTCCACAGAACCCCTCTTCTCCGTCAGACCTCCACAGAACCCCTCTCCTCTCTCAGACCTCCACAGAACCCCTCTTCTCTCACAGACCTCCACAGAACCCCTCTCCTCCCTCAGACCTCCACAGAACCCTTCTCCTCCCTCAGACCTCCACAGAACCCCTCTTCTCCCTCAGACCTCCACAGAACCCCTCTTCTCCGTCAGACCTCCACAGAACCCCTCTTCTCTCACAGACCTCCACAGAACCCCTCTTCTCTCTCAGACCTCCACAGAACCCCTCTCCTCCCTCAGACCTCCACAGAACCCCTCTTCTCCGTCAGACCTCCACAGAACCCCTCTTCTCTCTCAGACCTCCACAGAACCCCTCTTCTCCCTCAGACCTCCACAGAACCCCTCTTCTCTCTCAGACCTCCACAGAACCCCTCTTCTCTCTCAGACCTCCACAGAACCCCTCTTCTCTCTCAGACCTCCACAGAACCCCTCTTCTCCCTCAGACCTCCACAGACTCTGAAAGGCAAACAAAAACCGACGAACTAATTCCCGTCCTCCCCGCCAAAAAAGTGAGATCTTTGCTGACAGCCCACATTTCCTCTAACTTCAACATGTTGCTCCTGCACTCTAAGTGACGAACACATGCATGTCTGGGGTTGGTGTTTACATTGACTCCAGTAACTGATGGAGAACAGAGATCCCAACAGCTAATATCCACCAGGTCGTCAGAAGGGTTATCTAACAGCCAGTCTACCCATCGGGGTGTTCACCGTGAGCCGCGTGCGTCTCAGTCACGGACAGCTTTATGGAGTGTGTGAGCGTTTACAGCTGATAGGTCGTCCGTACTGTACTGTACATGCTTCCGACTGAGAAACAGACAGACCGGGTCTTGAGACATCAGAGAGCTGTCGGCTCGTAGAATTTTTCACTTTAGATAAGACGCACAGGTGATATATCCAGCCAATGAGGTGCCACCTGCAGCCACTTCCAGCCACTCAGAGAGGCTTATTATGGCTGTTGCTGCCAATCAGATTGTACTTAAGCCAGTGAAGATAACAGGGCAGCAGTAAAATGGAACAATCTGGGTCTCTTGACACTGCCAGTGATTCTGCTGGAGCCAATGATGTGCTCTTTGAACTCAGATGGGAACAGAATGCCACAATACAACATGCATACAACAAGACAAGATAGCTGACCGCACTGCTACAGTACAGCACCGCTAAGCGCAGAACCACTACAGTACAGCACCGCTACAGCACAGAACCACTACAGTACAGCACCGCTACAGTACAGCACCGCTCCAGCACAGCACCGCTACAGTACAGCACCGCTACAGCACAGCACCACTACAGTACAGCACCGCTACAGCACAGAACCACTACAGTACAGCACCGCTACAGTACAGCACCGCTAAGCGCAGCACCGCTACAGTACAGCACCGCTCCAGCACAGCACCGCTACAGTACAGCACCGCTACAGCACAGCACCGCTAGCACCGCTACAGCACAGCACCGCTACAGTACAGCACCGCTACAGTACAGCACCGCTACAGTACAGCACCGCTAGCACCGCTACAGCACAGCACCGCTACAGTACAGCACCGCTACAGTACAGCACCGCTACAGCACAGCACCGCTCCAGCACAGCACCGCTACAGTACAGCACCGCTACAGCACAGCACCGCTACAACACAGCACCGCTAGCACCGCTACAGTACAGCACCGCTACAGTACAGCACCGCTACAGTACAGCACCGCTCCAGCACAGCACCGCTCCAGCACAGCACCGCTACAGCACAGCACCGCTACAGTACAGCACCGCTACAGTACAGCACCGCTACAGCACAGCACCGCTACAGCAAAGTACTGCTGCTACAAAGCAGGCCTGAACCAGACTCGGCTTGTTTGCCCCCAGTTTGGGCACATCAGCCTCTGGACCACCAGGTCAGGGGGTAGAGATCTGGCATGGTCGTCCCCTGGCACAGGCCTCTCTCCTCGGGGGCTGAGCTGACAGTGAGCCCGTGGGGAGCACCAGACATGCAGGGGCCGAGAAAACAGCTTGTCATCACAACCAACAGTGGAAAAACAATAGACGTAATCATGGACCAGAACCCTGTCCAAGTCTGCGCCCTCTTTCTACCCATCAAATCTGTTCACTCTCTCCTGGGTGATTCTGCGTGTGTGTGTGTGTGTGTGTGTTGTGTGTGTGTGTGTGTGTGTGCGTGCGTGTGATGGCAGGCTTTCTGTGTGTGTGTGTGTGTGTGTGTGTGCGTGCGATGGCAGGCTTTCTGTGTGTGTGTGTGTGTGTGTGTGTGCGTGTGATGGCAGGCTTTCTGAACTGTAGCACAACCTTGATGTTACACTCCCTGCCCCGTGGCCATGACTTACGGCCAGGCTCTGGCACATTCAAAGCCAGTCAGAATCAATTTAGGGAACCCAGTCAACTTAAAGTCAGAACGAGTGGAATGCTGAGGACAAGTGTACGAAAATAATCCCCTGCCACTCACTCAGTGTGAAATGAATGGGCCGGTTTCTTTAAGCACAATGCTGAGGTCATACTGAAAGATTTACCAGGCTTCAAACAATAATAATTATGCATGAATGAATCACTGCTTTCATGGACTATTAGGAAGGATTGTTTTTCAAACTGCTGTCAACAACTGAGAACCTGCAACCGGCCAATGAGAGGCTGTCAGCAGAGGCTTTCAGGGGCGTGAGGGTGGAGTTCATGTGGGAGGGTGGTGCTAGACACAGACGCTGATTGAGTTCCACCTGACCAACCAGGTGCACTTCAGCTACTTAACACCTATACCTTGACCAGTACAACCCTGTCTAGACCTGTCCAGTCCAGTCCAGACCAGTCCAGTACAGATCAGCACAGCACAGTCCAGCATAAGCAACTACAGTGTCCTGGCCATGCTTTTCCTGCTTAGGACACTCATAAGGAGCCGCTTCCTGTCAGCATGGTCCTGTGAGCATGGTCCTGTGAGCATGGTCCTGTGAGCATGGTCCTGTGGGCATGGTCCTGTGGGCATGGTCCTGGTCCTGTGAGCATGGTCCTGTGAGCATGGTCCTGTGGGCATGGTCCTGTGGGCATGGTCCTGTGGGCATGGTCCTGGTCCTGTGGGCATGGTCCTGTGAGCATGGTCCTGTGGGCATGGTCCTGGTCCTGTGAGCATGGTCCTGTGGGCATGGTCCTGTGGGCATGGTCCTGTGAGCATGGTCCTGTGAGCATGGTCCTGTGAGCATGGTCCTGTGGGCATGGTCCTGTGGGCATGGTCCTGTGGGCATGGTCCTGTGGGCATGGTCCTGGTCCTGTGAGCATGGTCCTGTGAGCATGGTCCTGGTCCTGTGGGCATGGTCCTGTGGGCATGGTCCTGTGGGCATGGTCCTGTGGGCATGGTCCTGTGAGCATGGTCCTGTGAGCATGGTCCTGTGAGCATGGTCCTGTGAGCATGGTCCTGTCAGCATGGTCCTGTCAGCATGGTCCTGGTCCTGTGAGCATGGTCCTGTTAGCATGGTCCTGTGAGCATGGTCCTGTGGGCATGGTCCTGTGAGCACTGTCTCCACAAGCTCCGGGCCCTTGACTGAGGCTCTTTGAGGCAGATGAAGAGAGCGTGAAGAGTTGTGGAGGGTCCTGGCATCAACAATAAACAACAGCTATCTTGTGAGCGACCGTCTGTGTCGAGTGGCACACAAAGCCAAGCCCAGCATCTGAGAGACGGCTGCTACTTCTTTCCGCCTTTAGTCTCCTGTCCTCTTTCAATTTGCTTGTAAATGTGTGTGCGTGTGTTGTGTGTGTGTGTGTGTGTGTCTGCAGCACAGCACAGGGCTCCTCTGTATTGTATTCTGAAGCTGGCTGGAAGTAAAAGGCAGAATTAAGAGTGGCGGGGGCGGGAGGAAAGACACTGCCAGCACACTGCAGTTCTGCGGGGAGCACCCCCAGATCCCAGCTGCCCAAGTCTGGCCCAGAGCTGCAGGCGAGTGCCAGGCTTCCTCGGCCCTTATGGAGATGAGCCAGCACGAGTAGGAGGGGTGGGAGGTAAACTGGATCGAAAATGCCAAAAATAATGTCTGGGCCTAAAGCGAGGCTCCTGAGTCATACAGGGGAAACACACATACAGGGGGAAAGTTTTACACTTCATTTTTTTTCTTCATGTTTCATAGAGCAACAACAAAGAATGTGTTCAAATAATAATTTGTTATATAAGGTTTTTCTTTTTTATGATTCATGAACACTGGCTGCAGGACTCTTCTTTGACTACTGGTCTCTCTCTCTGTCTCTCTCTCTCTCTCTCTCTCTGTCTCTCTCTCTCGCTCTGCTCTCTCTCTCTCTCTCTCTCTCTCTCTCTCTCTCGCTCTCTCTCTCTCTCTCTCTCTCTCTGTCTCTCTCTCTCTCTCTCTCTCTCTCGCTCTACAGCACAGTACAGAATAACGTTTATCTGGAACTGTTTTATGCATTATTTGTCTAACAATCAAGAGGGAGAGTTTATTTAGCAGATAATTATAGCTTTTGTTGAGGCGATGGCCAAGATAAGCCCCAGTTCCGACCCATTAAGTGGTGTGCTTGTTCTGGCAGGACTCAGACTCAGAGTCTGCAGCCAACACACCAGCACTCTCTGCTGAAGCATCCTACTGGACAAACACTCCACGGTACAGTAGAGCCCCAACTCAGTCCATCACTCCATGGTACAGTAGAGCCCCAACTCAGTCCATCACTCCATGGTACAGTAGAGCCCCAACTCAGTCCATCACTCCACGGTACAGTAGAGCCCCAACTCAGTCCATCACTCCACGGTACAGTACAGCCCCAACTCAGTCCATCACTCCATGGTACAGTAGAGCCCCAACTCAGTCCATCACTCCACGGTACAGTAGAGCCCCAACTCAGTCCATCACTCCACGGTACAGTAGAGCCCCAACTCAGTCCATCACTCCATGGTACAGTAGAGCCCCAACTCAGTCCATCACTCCACGGTACAGTAGAGCCCCAACTCAGTCCATCACTCCACGGTACAGTAGAGCCCCAACTCAGTCCATCACTCCACGGTACAGTAGAGCCCCAACAGCCCCGCTCAGTCCATCCATGGGCCCATCCATGGAGATGGTACACTACTGATGGTACACTACATATTCACCAGTGCAATGCTACGGTGAATATGTTTTGGTGTTGTCCTGTATTGCTGGGCCTACTGCTATAATAATAGTAGTGCTGGCGGATGCCAGTGGAATTCCCCAGATTGCTGTGGGACTTGACCCAGGAGTGGGCCTGAGAGCTAATCAGG
This sequence comes from Mallotus villosus, assembly GCA_903064625.1. NCBI lineage: Eukaryota > Metazoa > Chordata > Actinopteri > Osmeriformes > Salangidae > Mallotus > Mallotus villosus. The sequence continues at coordinate 173,868 of CAEFZP010002805.1, read as the reverse complement.
TCACTTGGCAGCCAGCACTGCTTTTCAAACAGTCCTCGGGAGAATGCCCTTCCTCTCAGGGCCAGGTAATCACAACAAGGGCACATCCCTCCCAGCCATGCCCAGCCACAGCCAGCCGCCAGGGCCCTCTCTCCCAGCCATGTCCAACCACAGCCAGCCGCCAGGGTCCTCTCTCCCAGCCCTGCCACAGCCAGCAGACAGGGGCCTGGAGCTGGCAGAGAGAGAGGAGAGGTGACATCCTGCAGCCCGCCACCACCTCCAGCACCCCAGGACAGGAAGGTCGTTACTGCATGATGATCAGGACAGAAGCTCATTTAAATGTCCAGGCAGCTTCCTTCCATTGCTGCATGAGGGGAAACTCTGGCTCAAGCATGATGTCACGAGAGGGTCAGGGATGGAATGGTGATCATATCACTCAACAAGGACGTCTGGAATTGATATAATGCTAAAATGTATCTTACAAAGGATAGTTTTGAGATCACAATTTTTCAAGTAAGTTATAGAATGTAGTTTATCTTTCTATTCGATTCTACCTGTCTCTCTGTCTGTAGGGGACCCTGCAGGGTCTCAGGTGACCCCCCCCCTGTGTTCCTGTTACACACATTCACATCCCCACCTCTGACTGGCTAACCTGCACCTTCACAGGCTCACATTTCACAGCTAGGAAAGTTCTTCTATCTAGGTGAACTGTGCATCGTGTAACAGACTCCCTGTGCAGTCATCACTGCGGTGCCTTGTCCTTTGATCTACAGCCGTGCCATTCATACCGTGAGGTGTGTATCAAGACAGAGAGAGGATTACTAAAAGCACTAACTGAGAGGGTGGCGTTTAAAACCTCAGTTTGTTTTCCACCCAGAACATGCCAGTTCCAGGCCTCAGTTTAAACGGCGGCAGCCCAGCACCGCGGTGACATGGACTGTTCATGGAGGGCCCTGGTGACAGATCGCCCTGGCGACAGATCGCCCGCCAGACCTTCCCTCCCCTCCTCGTGGCTGACGATGGGGGTGATGCATGAGCAGAGGCACAGGAGCATGGAAACACTCATTTCCTCCTTTTTGGAAACGAGGCGGAGAGGCCCAACAAACTCCAGCACACACACCAGTCTACTGGATCTGCACATGTACTGATGAACAATAATATACCCCAAACAATCGACTGTATTTGTTGTGGTGGTGATGTTGATGGTTCAGGAGGCTTGCTAAAAGGTCTTTGTCAAGTACTTTGTGAAATTGCTATGAAAATAACGTTTGATTTGATTAAACTCCCAGTGGAAGGAGAGCTAAAGGAAAATTCTATGGATGTTTGTTCTGCCAGGTGAAATATCCCTTTAAAGTTTTGTTTCTTTGTACTTACTTTTCGAAGCACATCGTTGGAGACCAGTCTGGCCTTCACTGGATAACCAAGCAGCCTCTCTGGCCTTCACTGGGTCACCAAGCAGCCTCAGTCTGGCCTCTCTCTATCTCTCAGCATCTTCAGAGTGGCAGTAGTTGGCACACCCTCCTCCTTGTCTCAGGTATTTCACAGACATCAGTACATCCTCTTCTGAATGCCCCCTGTGGACAGGAGGATAAAGTGAACCAAGGACCATGAGTTAGACCAGGAATCCGGCATGTGCCTTGACTGTATAGGCTCAGGTTATCACAGGTCATTATTCTGCGTGTGTTTATATGTCTCTGTGTATGTTTGTGTGTCCAATTTGACTATGAGTGTGTGTTTGCACACGTGTGTGTGTCGGTGGCCCTGTCCCCGTGTGCAGTGCACTCTGGTCTCCCACAGAGAGAAGCAGTAATGAGCCAGAGCCACCATGCCCAGCCTGCCCCAGAGCCACCATGCCCAACCTGCCCCAAAACCACCATGCCCAGCCTGCCCCAGAGCCCCCATGCCCAGCCTGCCCCAGAGCCACCATGCCCAGCCTGCCCCAGAGCCACCATGCCCAGCCTGCCCCAGAGCCCCCATGCCCAGCCTGCCCCAGAGCCACCATGCCCAGCCTGCCCCAGAGCCACCATGCCCAGCCTGCCCCAGAGCCACCATGCCCAACCTGCCCCAGAGCCACCATGCCCAGCCTGCCCCAGAGCCCCCATGCCCAGCCTGCCCCAGAGCCACCATGCCCAGCCTGCCCCAGAGCCACCATGCCCAGCCTGCCCCAGAGCCACCATGCCCAGCCTGCCCCAGAACCACCATGCCCAGCCTGCCCCAGAGCCACCATGCCCAGCCTGCCCCAGAACCACCATGCCTAGCCTGCCCCAGAGCCACCATGCCCAGCCTGCCCCAGAACCACCATGCCTAGCCTGCCCCAGAACCAACATTCCCAGCCTGCCCCAGAGCCACCATGCCCAGCCTGCCCCAGAGCCACCATGCCCAGCCTGCCCTCACACTGGCACAGACACATTGACAATTACTATCTACCTCAATGCCCATGCAAGCAAGCTGACGGGATGGGCAGCATTAGTCTGGCTCCCCTCCTGACTGAGGAGAGATGGGCAGGATCAGTGAGTTCATGGCTACAGCCCACAACACCAGACGCAACAATAAAGTCCATCCTGATTCATAAAACCTGGATTAGAAGCAGACGGCTACTGCAGAATTTTCTTGCTGACTTAAAATGGAGTCGCTGTCAGAAAACGACTCCTTTCAAGTTGACTGATGTGTTGTTTCCTGATGAGACACTCCCAGAGCACCTCCCTGTCACTACCTGGGTTTCAAACCACACACACATACACACATTCAACAAATAAACTCATCTTTTCTTTGCCACACATATATATACACCCACACAAACACACACCCTCTTCCAACTTCTGCAATATAATCTTTCAGAAGACACAATAATAGGACAGAGTGCATTATGGGATGTTCGATGACACGTGACACACATGAGCCGTCTCCCATGGACACAAGGCATGGAGAAGCTTCTTCCTTGTCTACCACTACTGCTACCACCACTACTGCTACCACCACTACTGCTACCACCACTACTGCTACTACCACTACTGCTACCACCACTACTGCTACCCCTAAAGCCAGTCTTTCTGCTGTTCCTGTGTGTGTCTACACTCCCTCCCCACATCCCACCACTCCCAGTCTAACTCCTCCTCTCCTCTTTGTCTTTTGTAAGGGGGTAAGTCAGTACACAGATCAGATCTGTTCAGCGAGTGTTCACACACATGCACACACATAGTTCAACTGCCATCCAACTTTTGTCCTGTCAAAGGGAATTCTGGGTTTCACAATCACAGTACAGCAGGATGATCTAACACAGAGGTTCTGGACCGTATAGAAAGTAAAGGCTACTGACACAACAAGAATCTCCTCCTTCTCCCACCCCATAATTATCAAGGCATCATGTCCAGTAGGTCAATCCGGGCTAGGACAACTCTAAAACAGACTTTGTCTTGGTCCCAAAGCTCATTCATCTGACTCAACTCACTGTATCTTGTGGATGGCCTGGGCTTCGTAACATACTGTAGGGTTCGATAACCCTCCAAATCAGAGGCGAGAATCTCTCAGCTTGAACTGAACTTCAAAGCTTGATATAGTGCCACATTCAGAAGATCCCGACAGCCACTTGTCCGGGGCTTGGATGAGATCCTAGAACTTGGTGACATTGATGTCAAAAAGACAGGCCGTTCATTGAGACAAAGCCCATGTTCTGGCCTGGCTCTGAGCTGTGGTTCCGTGGTTCTCACAGTCTCCAGAACACGAGGACCACAGCACTGCAACATGAGAGGGTCAGGCACATCAAGTGACATCTCTCATCCGGATTTGATCAAAGGACAGCTCAAATAATGTCCAAACAAATCACATTCAATATCTTCTGACGCATCACAACTCCAGGGGCCTTTAGGGAAGACTGTGTTTGTCCATATGAACCTAATGTCCTGCCTACTGACAAACTACTGACTACTGACAACTGGCTACTGACAAACGCCTCACTCTCTTCTTCGGCAGACACAAGCCGGGTGGGGGTAGGGTCTGGGGGGTAGGGTCTTGTGTCCGGGGTCTTGGTCGGGGGTGAAAGTCATTGTCACCATGAAGGCTTTAAGCAGGTCTTGAATTCACTTCCATTCACATTCAAACGGGCGATCTGGGGTCTGGTCACAGGAAGTGAAGGGGTGTGATCTCTGCGTTAGGGCTTTCTCTACAGCACACGAGTTCCTCTGAGCACTTGAGAAGGGGGAGAGGATATGGAGCAGAGTCCTGTGGCTCTGGGCCGTCTGTGGCTCTGCTTGCTGGATGACTGGGAAAACACAGAGCAAGAGTATGGAAGCAAATCAGTGCCATCATGTTTTGAATTTTAAAAGGCATCGAATACTTAATATTGAAATGTAAACAACACTGAATTCTCATCTGAATATATTTCAATGTAAAATAAAATTCAGGTTGCTCAAATTCGAGCCCAAAAAATGTGATCTTCAAAAATTCAACCATAAAAAATCGAGCCTATAAAATGCGACCCTCAAAAATTTGAGCCTATTAAATTCGAGCCGAACATTTTTCAGCTGAAAAAATTCTAGCCCAAAAAATTGATGATCGAGCAATCGAGCATCCTGCTGAAAAGAGCAGCCTGAGCAGCTCCAATCCAGGGGCCTGAGGAGAGAATTCTGGTTTAGAGGAGGAGGAGGGAGCGCTGCAGTTGGATAGGTCAGAATTTGGTTCGATTGCATTGATGAATTTTCGGCTCGAATTTGATAGACTCAATTTTTTTGGGCTCCAAGTTTTTTCAGCTGGAAAATTTTCGGCTCGAATTTCATTGGATCAAATTTTTTAGGGTTAAATTTTATAGGCTCAAATTTTTTCAGCTGGAAAATGTTCGGCTCGAATTTGATAGGGTCAAATTTTTTATGGATGCATTTTTTAGGCTCGAATTTGAGTAACCTGAATTTTATTTTACATTGAAATATATTCAGATGAGAATTCAGTGTTGTTTAAATTTCAATATTAAGTATTCAATGCCTTTTAAAATGTAAAACATTATGGCACTGATTTGCTTCCATACAAGAGACTTCCTACACAGACCCACCAACAGGAGTTCTAAATCATTAACTTAAAATACTCTAGTTACCTGGCTAGAAAATAGGATGAAATGCAGAGATAGTTTACTCTTTTGTTTAGAAATGTTCTCTGGGAATAATAGCGATTGGGTTCTAAATGACATCAGGTAAGGGAGAGACAGGTCTCGGACACTCAAACACCACATTCCTGTATCCCACAAGCCACTGCTTCTATTTTGGGGTGCAAACAGGAAACAGAGGTCCATATTGCTCACAGATGAGAAAAGGAGGATGGGTGGGAGGAGGTGGAACCAGGAACCTGGCTCTGTACTGGGGGCTGAATGTAACCCTGTTCCTCTATCCCTCCATCCATCCGCCCTTCCATTAGTCTGCTTGATCTCTCCTTTGTTATCCGAGTTCAAGCCAAGAGAATGGAGAGAAGGTCACGGGGCTAAAACGGTCTTTCCTGCATCCTCTAAAACCCAAATAAAGTTTGTGATGGATGAGGGAGCAGGGGCAACACCTTCTCCATCAATCTCAGGCGGCCAGGGGTGGGGGGGGTGGCTAAGTACCTACACACACACACTGCTACACCCCCTCCGCTCCCCGCCCCTCAACTTCAGACTCCCCTTGGAACAGACCCCCCTAAACGAGAGAGAGAGAAATCAAATGAATGAAAGAAAGAGCGAGCAGAAAGAAGACACCAACTGGTCCTGGTTAGAGGCGGTGGAACAGAGGGGGCTTCACCCCCCCCCACCCCACCCCACCCCCGAGGGATCTTCACAGTGGTGGTCTGCCCCCCCCCACCCCACCCCACCCCGAGGGATCTTCACAGTGGTGGTCTGCCCCCCCCCCACCCCACCCCACCCCCGAGGGATATTCCCAGTGGTGGTCTGCCCCCCCCCCGTCTCTCCCTCTCTAGCTCCACTGTTTTTGTGCTCCAGAACAAGAAGTGAATTCCAAGAACCTCCCGTCATCAGGCACACTGAAGAGACAGGGGAGAGCTTTAGTGGCGACCTGCGTTTAACAGGGGAGCTATGAAGAGCCCTCGCACGCACGCACACACACACTCACAGACACACACACATAGACACGCTTGGGTATTGTAAGGGACATGTGTGCTGTAATGACGCTGTATTTAGCCCTCACATTGTTCTGTTGCGTATGTGACCATGACGACACTCAGACTGGAGACTATAAATACTGGAGTGAAAACACAAGGACAAAACTGAAGCATGAGACTGCAGAAACAATCATCCGAGAGAGAGCAAGAAAAACACTCGAAACTTGTAGTCATGGGAACCGTGGATTCTGAACTCTGGACCCATTTCAAAAGTCAGCATTTCCAAACGTGACCTAAACCCATGCACACACACGCGCACACGCACGCACAAACACACACACACTATCTTTGGTCAGGCTGGTCAGAATGCTCCACAGGTGTCAACTCCTGACCAGTTCTCCACCCGGAACGTATACTCCAAACTTCTCTGCACTGTGTGTTAGAAAGTGTGTCAGGACTGAATCGTGACTGGGTCCAGCCAGCAGGCTCATTAAGGCTGCGCACATGTGACCTCTGCAGACCAGACAGGAGGGGGAACTCTCTACATAACCAAACCAGTGAAGTCATCACACTGAGGAGGAGAGGAGAGGCTGCACTGTTGTTGTTGCTGTTGTTGTTGCTGTGGAACGCTGCAGGTTAGAGAGAGAGAGAGAGAGAGAGAGAGAGAGAGAGAGAGAGAGAGAGAGAGAGAGAGAGAGAGAGAGAGAAAAGAAGCTACCAGCTGTAAACATTTCCCACTGGAAGTGAAACATTCCAGGCAGCAGCTCTGCTTCCCCAGACGGAGAGCCCTCCTCTCGCTGCTATGTGGTATTTGTCCCCAGGTGAGGTCCACATACAGGGGCCGAGCTGTAAACTTTCCCAAGGGTACCGTCCAACCACACACACACACACACACACACACATATACACACACAGACACACACACACACTGTCCTCCATGCTCAACTCATGCCAGGCCTGGATCATGCCCCCTCAAGTTGTGGAACACTGGTTGTCTGGCTCACGTTCTCAGATGGACGCCTGAGTGTGTGTGTGTGTGTGTGTCTGTGTGTTGTTTCTGTGTTTGTCTTCTAACAGGGCCTGACTGACATCATGTGACATATTGTCATGTGACGTACCGTCCAGCTGAGGAGGCCTACTGCCTGTACAACAGAAAGGCGGAGACAGACAGACAGACAGACAGACGTTAAAACAAGCACAACAAAACCATGTGGGTGTACAAAGCTGGGGTTAATGTGCTGACTTGGCCTAGGGTGTACGTGTGTGCCTGTGCGTGTGTGCGTGTGACACCTTTTCCACAGCGACACAGACGGAAAGCACATGCAGCTCTAGACTAAAGCCTCCATCTTGTTTGCGTACTGATACAGGGTCAGGACCAGAGCACCAGGGGACCAGAGGACCTGAGGCCCAGAGGACCAGGGGACCAGGGGACCAGAGCACCAGGGGACCAGGGGACCAGAGGACCTGAGGCCCAGAGGACCAGAGGACCAGGGACCAGGGGACCAGAGCACCAGGGGACCAGGGGACCAGAGCACCAGGGGACCAGAGGACCTGAGGCCCAGAGGACCAGAGGACCAGGGGACCAGGGGACCAGGGGACCAGGGGACCAGAGGACCTGAGGCCCAGAGGACCAGGGGACCAGGGGATCAGAGGACCAGAGCACCAGGGGACCAGAGGACCTGAGGCCCAGAGGACCAGAGGACCAGGGGACCAGAGCACCAGGGGACCAGGGGACCAGAGGACCTGAGGCCCAGAGGACCAGAGGACCAGGGGACCAGGGGACCAGAGCACCAGGGGACCAGGGGACTAGAGGACCTGAGGCCCAGAGGACCAGAGGACCTGAGGCCCAGAGGACCAGAGGACCAGGGGACCAGGGGACCAGGGGACCAGAGCACCAGGGGACCAGGGGACCAGAGGCCTGGGGCACCTAGTTGTAGTCGGTAGTAAACCAGGCAGTCCTCCAAACGATTACACATCAGGTCCCTTCATTCCTCAGCAAGGTGAGAGTGCCGAATCATAATCCTAACATTCCTATTGCTCTACCAGTTTCACAACAAAAACAACCTAATGGCACTTTCTTGCCTGCAGTGGAGGACTAAATGTCAAATGTATGCAACATTGCAGTAATCCTTATAGGTTGCGTCTGACACCCTCCCCTCCCTCCCTCCCCCTCTGTGTGAGGTTAAGTAAGAACTGTTAGGCCACAGATCACATACCCATTTCCCACGCACAGTGTGAACTATCTATGCAGAGATAACTGCAGTACGACAGGAAAACACACATTTGCAAACCTTGAAATGTGTCGCTGTGTCACGGCCTCACTTGCTAACGTGTCAATACGTCATTTCCTGAATAATGATTTCCCTCCAAACGTGCATTTCCTTCCTCCGTCCGCGTTCTCTGGGTCTGTCAGTGTTGAGGGGAGCGTGGCGCTGCTGAAGCAGACCACACAGGGCCCAGTCACAGAGACCATCAGCAGGCGCTCTTCTTTGTTAACCTCTTCATGTTTGGTTGCACCTCCCTCCCTCCCTCCCGCTCTCCCTCACATCACAATACTGGTTCTTCAGGAGGGGTTATCACCACTCACTGGTCCGCACCCCCTCCCACACAACACACACACACACACACTGATCAGCACATGTCTCACAGTGTGACTGCCATGAGTCTGAGAGCAGGCGAGCCCTCTAACCAAGGAACACTGGAGGGGGGAGAAACAGGGAGAGAGAGACAGAGAGAGAGAGAGAGAGAGAGAGAGAGAGAGGAGAAGAAGGGAACAGATAGAGACACAGGGAGAGACACACACAATGGGACTGTTCAACCAAAATAGTATCTTCCTTCAACCCAGCTTCCTGCCTGCATCCCGGCCTATCGCTATATGTCTTGCTCGCCATCAAAAGGCAATTCCAGTGGATTTACGCCCCCTGTATGGAGGAGCTCGGCTGCAGGGGACAAGGCTGGCTCAGTTGGCGTTCTCCTCCCCAGGGGAGGCACCTGCAGGCTGGGGAGGAGAGAGCCTGTGAAGGCCTGACTATGCTGACTGAAACAGAGAGACAACTATCTTTGACTGGTCGCACTGCTTAGTCACCAGAACAGAGCATCAGACGAGAGTGAGAGAGAGAGAGAGAGAGAGAGAGAGAGAGAGAGAGAGAGAGAGAGAGAGAGAGAGAGACAGAGACAGACAGAGAGACAGAGACAGAGAAACAGACAGAGAAACCAGACCAGAGACAGAGACAGAGACAGAGACAGAGACAGAGACAGAGACAGAGAGATAGAGAGAGAGAGAGAGAGAGAGAGAGAGAGAGAGAGAGAGAGATATTTTACACACTTTAATGTAAGATTGTTGGACCTAGCAAGCAGGTGAACGTTGGACTGTTTTGAGTATACTGCTTGAACAGATGGACAAACTAACTGTGTTTTTCTCTGACAATTCACCCAGCTGGCCTGAGGCCAGTTAAAGATTAGCCAAGTGTAACCAAATTAGACCACAGCATAAAAGTGATAGCAAAAACATAATGGAGACACAAGACAAACAGCGCACCCTCACAAACAAAAGCATCTTTAAATAGTGATTCAGAATTCCCCTAACATTTCCCCTTGTGGTAGATAAACACTGTAAAAGGAAGTGTGCTGACATATTCAAAAGCACAAAGAAATAACTCTATTTGCATGCACCATCCATCTGCTCAGCAGCGAGCAGAAGAGGCGGACTTCAAAACACATCCCAGTGGAACCGGCAACGTTCACATGGAACAATTACCATTCTGAGAAAGACACTGTCTACTGTACAGGTATGTCAGATTAAATACAGATTACATCCCTGAGACGTGGTCCTCTTCAGAAGATGGGTCCTTTGTTCCGATGTTTCTCATGCTCTACTGCCCTCCATTTTATCTGTCATTATCAGATATCAGCACCAGAACCAGCATTCAGCCCAACTGCTCACTACGCACTCAGCTCATGCTGTTTACAATGCATCATTCCTCTAACAATATATATTACATTTATATTTAGTCATTTAGCAGCGACTTACAGTAAGTACAGGGACATTCCCCCGAGACAAGTAGGGTGAAGTGCCTTGCCCAAGGATACAACGTCATTTTTTTTGACGTTGTGGCCGGGAATCGAACTGACAACCTTCTGTTTACTAACCGGATTCCCTCACTGCTCACTGACTGCCTATAATATATATTAAATAATAATAGGAGATTACACTGATCAACATTATTTCGTGCAGCAAATGAAACAAACCAAACTGCATGTTTTCCCCCCCAGAGAAGCCCCCCCATGCTTCAGACCTGCTTCAGACCTCCACCCCAGAGAAGCCCCCCCCCCATGCTTCAGACCTCCACCCCAGAGAAGCCCCCCCCATGCTTCAGACCTCCACCCCAGAGAAGCCCCCCCATGCTTCAGACCTCCACCCCAGAGAAGCTCCCCCATGCTTCAGACCTCCACCCCAGAGACGCCCCCCCATGCTTCAGACCTCCACCCCAGAGAAGCCCCCCCATGCTTCAGACCTCCACCCCAGAGACGCCCCCCCATGCTTTAGACCTCCACCCCAGAGAAGCCCCCCCATGCTTCAGACCTCCACCCCAGAGAAGCCCCCCCCATGCTTCAGACCTGCAGCGTCTGCTCCCTCTGTCTGATGAAGAACACAAGGATCCTGCAGACCAATGTGCACGGAATACATCAAAAAACTTTAGACCACATAAACACAGCAATATGGTGCAACTCTCATACTGGATTCTGAGAAGCACAGACTTCCATCTGAAGAAAGCACTCCTGAACACATTCAAAAGGCATGGGGTCTTTGAAAGATGAAGAAAACAGAGTGTGTGCAATGCATGTGCCTCTGTCTGTGTGTGAGGGTGTGTCTGTGTGAGTGAAAGTTTCTGTGTGTCTGTGTCTTTGTGTGCAGGGTGTGCGTGTGTGTGTGTCTTTGGCTGATTCTTCACAGGAGAGATAGGACAGTATATCTTCTGGGTCACCATGGCTGGATGTACTGTGGTGAGGCCTGCCAGCCCTGCAGATACTCTGCTCCTCTGAAGCTCCAGCACCTCTGCAGTGGTGTCATGTGAACATGTGTACCCCCCTCCCAGCTCCAGCACCTCTGCAGTGGTGTCTCGGAACATGTGTGTTACCCCCCTCCCAGCTCCAGCACCTCTGCAGTGGTGTCATGTAAACATGTGTACCCCCCTCCCAGCTCCAGCACCTCTGCAGTGGTCAGGTGTCATGTGAACATGTGTGTTACCCCCCTCCCACCCAAGCACCCTGCTTGGTTCAGTGGCTGGCTGACTGCTTCTCTGACTGACTGGTTCTGACCAGTTAACTCTGGCTGACTGGCAGTTTGGGGACAATGTCATGGGAAAGTAGCATTGTGTAGAAGTGTTTCAGTGTAACAATGTTGCAAGATTAACGAACAAAGATTCAGTTACTCCTGCTAACAGAACACAGCGGTGTCTCCCACAGCCTCCAGACACAGAACACTGTTTCCACATGGAAACTCCAGGCCGATCACTTGCTCCTCTGATGCGGGCTGACGTGGGCCGCGGGACGGGAGCTTCCCGGAGGCCTGATACCTCCACGACACAGCTGATAAAAGCAGAGACAAACACAGGGGAAATGAACCCCCCCGTAATCGCCTGTTTCACGTCGTCTCATCACCTTCTCTCCAAACCAACCAAGTAACGCAAACCCACCGCAGCAGCAGAGGATACTCTGGCTCATACAACACACAACAATTGCTGGTGGATTCCCTTGAGGATTTGCAGACAAAAGTGAGTGCAGTATCAGTGCTTGGTGGAGCCCCTCCCCTGCCCGGCGTTACACTCTCATATCTGGCCTCTTTGTCAGCACCAAGGGGATTTCCAGTCTGGGGGAACTGAGCGGAGGTAAGTGTTGGGAACGGGGACCTTTTCCTCTAGGCAGTCACTGAGGATGGGAACCAGCAAGTGTGTGTGTGTGTGTGTGTGTGTGTGTGTGTGTGAGAGTACTTTCTTTTTTAAGTGTGTGTATCACAGAGCCTGTGAGAACAGTGTGTGTGTGTTCATCCATTGACAATGTACTTGAGAGCATCTTCACCAGTGTGATCCTTTCAACACTTGTCTTACACTTCCCTGCTCAACACAGCGTCCATGACCAGAGCTCACACACACAGGGGAAAGAGAAGGAATTAGGATAAAAGAGGGAGAGAAGGGAAAGGGGGAAGAGAGAGAGAAGAGAGACACAGAGACATAGAGAGAGAGACAGAGAGACAGAGAGACAGAGAGAGAGAGAGACAGAGAGACAGAGAGAGAGAGACAGAGAGAGAGACACTGTATAAAGAGAGATATAAAGAGAGAGCAGGGAGGAGGGTCCTTCTGGATGTCTGGCTTTGCAGCTCTAAAGCCTGTGGGTCTGATCGCATCAAGCACACAGCAGGGGGTCCAGGAAACACACACCCAATCAGCGCACACACGCAGACACACACACACACACACACAGACACTCACACACATGCTCACCAACATGTCTGCTGCAGCTTGTCAGTCTGCTGGTGTGTTTGGGAGTCAACAGCAGATTATGCAGAACTGACGATGGAGGTAGCAAACACTGCTAGCAGGTGTGACTAATTAAAGGCACTTGACTGAGACGAGGAGGTTTTACGATCTCCAGATAACAGACTGCCTCATCATTCCCAAGCCCAGTACCAGTGTCCATCTGATCCAGAAGGCAGAATATGTAAGCCAGACATGATCAAGGTGCTTCATATACATCTCAGGTCTTGAGAATGCGACAGGAAACCTAATCTCACTGCCTTCCTCTGTTTGGTTTAGACCATGTCAGACAGCAGCTCCGACACAGTGACGACCAGGCAGCCTACACATTGGAATGAGACAAATTCTTCAGATAGGCTGGGGTCAACCAGTTATGCTAACGATAACCTGAAAGCTAATGTGTTTGACAAGTTCAACGTCCTTGTTCTGTCACATCCTGGTGTAAGCCATGCCTTGGGGTGCACTACCTCCTGAGTTCCACTTCTCACACATGTAACACATTAACTTTCTTACAAAAAAACGATCCGCCATGATGACCTAATATACTTTATCTGCGCGGGTCCATGTATTTTAATAACACCAGCGGAAGAAGTTAATGACCTCTCCGACAAAGAGAATAAAATGCCCTTCTTATGCAAGCACTAACGTTATCAGTGTCTCAATGAATAAATACTATAACAACCTGTCTAGCCAGAAGAAGCCTATGACGGGCTCCAAGCATGCATTTAATCAGATCTGCCAGGGAACTTTATGACATGACACCATTCTTTTTGAACAGGGTCTTTATTGAGGAGAGCCAACTCACAAACAAGTCCAGAAGAATGCTCCTCGGCATGTACAGTAGAAGAGATGAATGTCTTTTGTTGAAGTAGCAGAAGGCTTCTTGTTTACTCCTGCCAAAGCCACCGCTGCTTAGACAGACAGCACAAAGGAAGGCCAGTGTGTGTGTGTGTGCGTGTGCATGTTTGTGTGTCTGTGTGTGTGTGTGCGTGTTGTGTGTCTGTGTGTGTGTGTGTGTGTGTGTATGTGTGCGTGTGTGTGCGTGTTTGTGTGTGTGTGTGTGTGTGTGTGTGTGTGTGTGTGTGTGTGTGTGTGTGTGTGTGGGTTCCTCATCTACTGCATGCTTTTCCCAGCCTCAAGGCATCATCCACTGGTCTGCTTGAAGTGCAACAGGGCAGGTCAGTTAGGCAGCTGCACCTCTGCAGTCCCTGGGGCTCGGCCGTGTTGTGTTGGTGTTCAGACCCAGACTCTGCCCCCTGTGACTGGGTCTGTGGTGGAGCTGAGCCCCGTGGAGAGGTGGCAGGTATTGGAGCTGGACGGGCAGGTGGCTGTGTTAGCCAGGCTGTCGCACTGCAGCCGGGCTTGTCATGAGATCAAGAACAGGCTCACGCCACCCCCACGCCACCACCCCCACACTGCCCCACGCCCCTTCCAGTCCCACTGTGTGTCAGCCGCCTGGACGCGAGACCTTGCTTCTCCCCCTTCTTCCTCTCCGTGTCGGTCTCTCCAGGCTAACGCTGCCTGAGCTCTCTAAATATGTCACATTCCACATGACACCCATCTTGGTGGCGGACCGACTTTCTCACAGAACTTAAACCCTATTTTCTTTGAATGAGAGTCCTCCTTTGTTGTGCGAATTGTCCATCCAGACCCTAGCAACTTCCCCAAATCGGAATGCCACAGGAATTCCAGACCGAGCTGCCAACTCTGACTACCTGGTCAAAGGGATTAGAACAGCTTTATCCCTTAGTCAGGAATGCGGAATGGCTGAACGTCTGACCGAGGCAGACGAGGTTGACATTTAATGCTCCGTTGTTCTAGAGTGATGTTGTGTCCAGTGGTCCTCCTCCTCCGTTGTTCTAGAGTGATACTGTGCCCTTTGGTCCTCCTCCTCCGTTGTTCTAGAGTGATATTGTGCCCAGTGGTCCTCCTCCTCCCGCTCATGAACGCCCAGCGAGGCAATCTGATAACATTGATTCAATTACCAATGGATTTGTCACCTGACAACACACACACGCACACACACTGCCTCAAATACCATTTAGAATATCCAGGATCTTGACACAGGGCCATGACTTCTTATGACAGTTGAGGGCGGGGGAGCGGGGTGCTCTGTGAAAACATTATTTCAATATGACACTGCAGTATTAGTAAAACCAATTGTTCAGTATCTTATTTTCATCTTAGCAATAGTAGGTAGAACATTGAACTCCCCCTCACATTCCTGAGGCATGACACCGATCAAGGTGACTGGCACCCAACAACACCATGTTTCTCCTCTCCCTTTTCCTTTATTTACCTTCCCATTCAAAGGGAGAGAAACAAAAGATTCTGTTAACATTGAAACGCTTTACAGGGTGATATGAAGCGTCACATGTCTGGGCACGAGGATTACCCTTGTCGCAGTCAAAGTGTGTTATGGATGCAGCTTCCAGCGATCGTTTGGAAGTCTTCGAGGGATTGGAGGTTGAGTTAAAGGAAAGGTTGAGTTAAAGGAAAGGTTGAGTGGCAGAGGGAGCCAGTCATGGGAACTGAAACATAACTGATGAGCATGCCTGCCAGAGCAGGGGAGGACAGGAGGCCCCTGCTGAGGCTCGTCTACGAGCCTGTCTGGCCTCAGCCTCAGCCTCAGCCTCGGCCTTAGCCTCTGCACAACGCACTACTACAGAGGGGTGGTTTGACTCCACTCAACAGCACTGACTCCACTCACTCTGACTCCACTGCTCTGACTCCACTCACTCTGACTCCACAGCTCTGACTCCACAGCTCTGACCCCACACACTGACTCCACAGCTCTGACTCCACTCACTCTGACTCCACAGCTCTGACTCCACAGCTCTGACTCCACAGCTCTGACTCCACAGCTCTGACTCCACAGCTCTGACTCCACACTCTGATCCACTCTGACTCCACAGCTCTGACTCCACAGCTCTGACTCCACGTCACTCTGACTCCACTCACTCTGACTCCACTCGATTTGACTACATCGCTCCTGTTTTGACTCTACCACTCTGACTCCACTGCTATGACTCTTCTGGAGTCTACATGCTAGCTCTCTACAGCTACTTTCTAACTTACTGTATTTAGACGCCGGGCCATTGCAGAGCCATCAAAGCCATGCATTATGAAGCTTCCCCCATCTCAACTTGCGACACATCTACCATGATGAATATGTGCTGCAACGCCATGTGGTGAGAAGAAAGATGAATTCTAAGAATCGCTGGTGGGGGCTGAACCTAGAACGAGAACCAACAAACATATAAGGGGAGAGAAAGAGAGAGAGAGAGAGTATAAACCGACAGGGGCTTTTCTAGTCTTTCCCGTCTGCATCTTGTCACACAAGACAGAGATTGAGATATGAGAAAAGGAAACTAAAAGTTGAACTTTGGCTAAGGTGTAAGAAATAGAAGGAAACTTGAAACACAGATAAACAGTAAACAAAGCGTCGCAGGCTGTGCAGGCCAGGTGTGGTCTGGTCTAGTAGGTCACCAGCCACCACTCTCTCAGGCCCAGCGGAGTGGGAGAGGGAGAGAGAGAGAGGTTTTTCACCAAATAGACGTTTTTTCTTACTGATATTTTCCCAACCAAACTTGTATGTTCATTCCTTGATGATGAGCTAAAAGCAGAGGGAGTGGGGTTGGGGGGAGGGGGGGGGAGAGTAAGGAGGGGGGGGGCAGGGGTTGGAGGGGGAGCAGAGGAGGGGGGGGCATCTGATGCCCTCCTCCTGGCACCAAGAGTCACTGAAAGATTCCTCAGGACTCTGAAAGCAGCCGGCTGTGCCTGGACTTCAAACACTTACAAATTCCATCCTGGCTCTCAGGGGGCCACGCTCAAACACCAGAGAAACACAAGAACCGGCATATTGTTGAACTTATGACGAACGTTCTTGTTTTTGTATCATTGTGATGGTGGTGAGTGGTTCAAATACACAGTATATAGCAGCAGTGTATAGTAATAGTGTAGTAAGTCTCAGTTAAAGAAGAAAAGAAATAAGAAATCTGGGAAGGGAAAATGTTTGTCTGGCAGCATCCCATGTGGTTGGCAGGAGGGTCAGTGACAGAGAGGTGACACGTGTGTGTGTGTGTGTGTGTGTGTGTGTGTGTCTGTGTGTGTGTGTGTGTGTGTGTGGTGTGTGTGTGTGGCCTAGCTGTCCAGATGGGGCAGGCTGGGTGAGGACAGAGCAGGTCACAACAGAAACGAGAGGATCAAAGCTGAGAAGGCTACTTCCAGAAACTTGGCACTTTCGAGCAGCACTTATCCAGGGGTATCATATCAACGTAACCCTGCTGTCAGAATAGCTGCTCGCTAGGAAATGAGCTTAAGGTCACGACCTGGAAAGCACAGGTCAATCATCTCAGGCCACCACTGAGTCACAGAGGCACGCCTGGCCCCTGCCTCAGCCCCTGCCTCAGCCCCTGCCTCAGCCCCTGCCTCAGCCTCTGCCCCGGCAGATGGCCACAGCATGAGAGTAGAGAGCTGATGGAGATTCAGGTCCATCTCTAAAGAGCGCTGTCTGAGCGTGCTGCACCAGACGGACACATAAGTAGCCGGGCAACTGTCACCGAGGGAGACCACACACGTAGCCCCAGTCTCTGCCTGGTGATCTTTCTACCAACAAACTCCTAAACTTCAGAAGCTGAGAGAGGGAGTAAAGGAGAACACTTATTATGAGAGGATGCCCATATGTTTAGTAGCTGAAAGTGGTTGAGTACAGTAGTGCTGTTTTATCATATTATTACGTCTGCAGGCTATCGTCATTCATGTCATCAACACCACTTTTGACAAATGCAGTGGCCCTTGATGCTTGCATTGTGTTGCTTTTCATGGAGAAAATACTTCAGTATTTGTCATGTTTTGGGTGGCAGCAAAAAAAACGTTACAAAAATATAGGCAAACTAAACAAGTACTAACTCAGACACTGGAACACACGGTATCAACTATGAAGTCAACATTGCACCACCAGGAAAGAAACACACAAGGTATCTTCTTCTTGTTTCCTTGTTGAACATAGATCCTTTTACGTACATACCGCCTCTCAGGGTCACATGACCAACCACAGCCTACCTCAGTGAGCGTCATGTGGGACATGAGGCCAGGTGGTTCAACTCTGGGTTCTACGCTGATCTTAACAGTAAAGAACTCTTGAACACTCTCTGAATGTATAACTGGTTGGGTGCATAAAATACCTTTGAGCAGTAATTGAGCAGTAAAATCATGTTTAATGGATGTTTCTGGTTCATTTCCCTGAGTGACGGGGGGGAGATTACAGAGGCAGGTGATGTCTGCTTTAACACTAAGCTAAAGGAGCATCAGGCAACTGAAGCAATAATGTTGTCAGAAAAGGAAAGCCCCTTTCCTCCTTCCCTGATCCCTCCTTGATCCACCTCATTTGGTCTCTGACAAAGTCCAGGCTGGTTGGCTAGTCTGTCTGTCAATCTTTCAGTCTATCTTTCCAGAAAAGCTCCCATTCCAGCTCCTTTTAATAGAGATATTTGGAACACTGATGAGAGTCAAGGTTCTGTGCCCAAAATAATCTGATATCTGTGGATTTGAATAACAGCTTTCTGGATTCAAGGACTTACATTGGTTAAGAAAAGTTTAAAGGGACAAACACCTGGAGAACATTCCCTCTGAGTATCCAATCTGCTGGATAGTAAGATCAGACAAATAAAGTTAGCAGGTCCTTTATCCTCAGGCTAGCTCTGGCTAGGTTTTATAGTTTAAACTTAAATGCATGCTAGTAAGGGGAACATTATAAAATACATTAAAATATAAGAAGCTGCACCCTCGGTTTATGACGGAACTTTCATGCTTTCCTCCAGCTCAAGTTTGATTGACAGGGGTTTCACCCAATAAGCCGAGGAGGAAAGACCGCCTTGCCAAAGGTGATTGGCTGGAACAAGAATTCTAGAACAGTCTAGAAAGTAGAAGGGCCACTCCAAAATACAAATTCAACATTTGTATTACTGTCTGTTGCCGTTAAACAAGTCAGAGGGCCTCATTATCTTTCACATGGTTTTAGGGAACAACATTTGGGGACAAATCTTCCCCACTGTACTGTACCTTTAAGTCAATAGTCACTTGGTGGTGAGACTGAATTAAAACAAGGTGCTGCACATAAACAGAGGGGTTTTTGACATTCGACCATTTCAGTGTCATTTTCTTTCTCCTTCACTAGATCTATTTCACACTATCTAACCGCCAGAGGCATAGCATTCAACAAAGCTGGGGCAAGTTTCACTCAGCACAATCTTTACTGTCCATATTCAATTTCTTTAACACACAGTGTCAGTTTGTAATGACCCACTGTGGTGGCTTGTGGACTAGGAAACGACATGAAACCTAAGACATGACACCCACATCCCTGTATTCCTCTACCCCTCCTTGAAAGGATTCAGCCTTCAATAAGGATCGACATAAGATCCAACATCTAGATCATTCCATTTGTGCTTAACTGACTCCTCTGTCCTGCATTAGTCATCCTCAACTAAGATTAGAGGCTGTTCTTTAACGACTGGCTGCATTGTGACATATCGAATCGTTAGGTTTGTATTTCTAGGACACACAGTTGACAGCTTGTGTTGCGTGATAGCTGTTAAAAAAAAAGTTCAACAGGAAGTTTAAAAAAAAAGTAAATGCTCTAGATTCCTAGAAATCATCTCCACATGGAAACATAGACCAAGAAACAGACCTTCTTGTTGCAGTTGGTTGTTTGTTCTACATAAGAGTCTCCATTCGAGGTTTGTGCCACATAAGCATCAACATGGTTGGTGAGCATGCATGACAAAAACATCCATGGCCAGTATTAGCTTGTGCACGTGTGCACGTGTGTGTATGCATGCCGTT
Source organism: Mallotus villosus (assembly GCA_903064625.1). Lineage (NCBI taxonomy): Eukaryota > Metazoa > Chordata > Actinopteri > Osmeriformes > Salangidae > Mallotus > Mallotus villosus. The sequence goes on along the minus strand of CAEFZP010002805.1, from coordinate 154,435 downwards.
ATGGGGCCTGATGTCATCAGTGGCATTTGACTTGGTTGTGCTTCACTTCTTAACTTGAAAGAGAACAGTCCACCATTAGAGGAACTAGTGTTTTTATATTTGTGTGTTTTATACAGCTGACTTCAGCTCAACAGAACTCTTCTGAAGGGGTGAGGTGGGGTGAGGTGGTTACTGGGTACGTGTTGGGATGTTACCTAACGACATGTGCCTTGGCAGCTGTGGCTTGAACATGGTTTCAACTGATGTTGGGAGTCCTAGAGAATCTCTAGAAATCAACTTAAAATAGCATCTCTGTATTTATCTCAGTGGCTGAGGCTAATTACACACACACACACACACACACACACACACACACACACACACACACACACACACACACACACACCACACACACACACACACACACACACACACACACACGTGTCATACATGTTCAAGCCTCTATCTCTCGTAGTGCAACACAGGCTGCTTAACATAACACTTACTCAACAAGAATCACTTGGCCAACTGCCTCCAGTTCAGGTTTGGTTTGGGCTTGGTTCAATGGTTGAAGCCCAGGTGTCTCTCCACACCTGTAGGGCAGAGCTCCAGAGACTCCCATCCCTTCAGCTCCAGAGAGACTCCCATCCCTTCAGCTCCAGAGAGACTCCCATCCCTTCAGCTCCAGAGAGACTCCCCATCCCTTCAGCTCCAGAGAGACTCCCCATCCCTTCAGCTCCAGAGACTCCCATCCCTTCAGCTCCAGAGAGACTCCCATCCCTTCAGCTCCAGAGAGACTCCCATCCCTTCAGCTCCAGAGAGACTCCCCATCCCTTCAGCTCCAGAGAGACTCCCATCCCTTCAGCTCCAGAGAGACTCCCCATCCCTTCAGCTCCAGAGAGACTCCCCATCCCTTCAGCTCCAGAGACTCCCATCCCTTCAGCTCCAGAGACTCCCATCCCTTCAGCTCCAGAGACTCCCCATCCCTTCAGGTCCAGAGAGACTCCCATCCCTTCAGCTCCAGACTCCCCATCCATTCAGCTCCAGAGACTTCCCATCCCTTCAGCTCCAGAGAGACTCCCATCCCTTCAGCTCCAGAGAGACTCCCATCCCTTCAGCTCCAGAGACTCCCCATCCATTCAGCTCCAGAGACTCCCCATCCCTTCAGCTCCAGAGAGACTCCCCATCCCTTCAGCTCCAGACTCCCCATCCCTTCAGCTCCAGAGACTCCCCATCCCTTCAGCTCAAACTCCCCATCCCTCAGCTCCAGAGACTCCCCATCCCTTCAGCTCCAGAGAGACTCCCCATCCCTTCAGCTCCAGAGAGACTCCCATCCCTTCAGCTCCAGAGACTCCCCATCCCTTCAGCTCCAGAGAGACTCCCCATCCCTTCAGCTCCAGAGAGACTCCCCATCCCTTCAGCTCCAGACTCCCCATCCCTTCAGCTCCAGACTCCCCATCCCTTCAGCTCCAAACTCCCCATCCCTTCAGCTCCAGAGACTCCCCATCCCTTCAGCTCCAGAGAGACTCCCCATCCCTTCAGCTCCAGAGAGACTCCCCATCCCTTCAGCTCCAGAGAGACTCCCCATCCCTTCAGCTCCAGAGAGACTCCCCATCCCTTCAGCTCCAGAGAGACTCCCATCCCTTCAGCTCCAGAGACCCCCACTTCAGCTCCAGAGACTCCCATCCCTTCAGCTCCAGAGAGACTCCCCATCCCTTCAGCTCCAGAGAGACTCCCATCCCTTCAGAATCTGAAAGGAGCTCACAGTGTAATCTGTGTACTTCACCTCACGTCAACCTCACACATTAACCGGAAGTACTCAGCTTTCTCTGAAATCCCCACCCTGTTATAGACACACCTTTCAACAATAACATATACACTGTTCTAACTATCATCATTGGGTTTTTATTTAGTCATTCAATCAAGGAAGTGGGCGATGTCAGATATGTTTGAGTTGACATGAGGACTTTCAAAGCCAAGGAGGAAAGCCCGCCTTGTATTGTGGTTTGCTAGAGACAGTTAAAGAAAACATCCAATGAATATAAATGGTATTTTCAAATGCAGGGGTGTTCTAGAATGCTTTCCCACCTGCCATGTCTGTGGACCTGATTGGTCCCACCGAACAGGAGAAATGAATGATAACGTCTTCACAGCCAGTATTATCCCCCACGTAGGCGAAACAGTTAGGAAAATGGGATTTAAAACGATCTTTATTGTATCAGCACTACTCACTTCATATATTAGATAACTGTTAGACTCTAGAACATGAAATACATCTATTTAAGATAATATGCAATGCATTTTTCAAAGCGCAGTTATCATTTTTCGAGATTGCAAAAATTGTTTAACTTTCTTTCAAAGGCAGATATTTGGCCCTAAATCTTTCCAGTGAGACAGTGTCCTGAACGTACCGTGGCATACGATATCTGCATCCAGAGTGTGCACACAATGCACATGGCTGTGTATTCTATCTCAGAGACAGACAGCACCAGAGGAAGATTCCTTTAGCAGCACAGCCTGTCTGCAAGAAACACAGTATATCGAATGCACCAGCTCCATCTACAGGTGACCAGCAGTACTGCGTCTCCCCAAGTGAACCGTCTTCACCGTCAGTAAGGACACATTTTTTTGGTTCCTTTAGCATTTCTCAACAAGAAGATATTCATCCCGGCTGCGATAGGTCTGCAGTGGAATGATGAAGCAGACGTTCGGGCACACAGGAACCCTCTCACTTCTGACTACCACCATTCAGAAAGCTGTCCTCACAGGAATGTAAAACGCTGCATGTCATTGACCGAAGGTCCCCTATTCTACGAGTTCTCTATTTTGTTGTGTATGATATTTTCTCAGGGGTTTGAGAACCAGCTTTGTTTTTGGAAAGGCATACGCACAGACGCACACACACACACACACACACACGCTGCAGAAGTTGCATCTGATGTTCCCATACCAGCTCTTGGCCCCTGATCAGACCAGCTTTCCCATGAAGATATCTGGAGGCAAACGATCGCTTGTGATAAGTGGCCTGAGCAAATAACCACAGCACTGTGACAGGGAGAAGCAGAGCTATTAAGAGACTGGAGGTCTGAAATGCCATAACCCGAGATAAACTCCACATAATTACACCATAAAACTGGACTGTCCTGAATGGCATACCGCAGTGGGGGAATGGGAGGGGGGGGAGGGGGGAGGGAGGGGGGGGGTGGCAGAAGTCCTGGAGTTCAGCAGGTCAAACGTCAGCACCCTGGGAAACAGGGTTAGATGGAAAGAGAGAGAGGCAGGTTTGAAACGTGATCCCTGCATGGTTGGTGTTCCGGCTGTGAAGGTTAAGTGTTTGATGGAGTCATTAACCGCTTTACTGCTGTGTCATAATCATCAGCCCTAGTGAACCAACTTCATCTTAGTTGCAGTGACGACTTTGATGAAAAATTAGTAGCTGACTTTAGTTGACGATGCACAGCATGTAAAACAGCCTTGCACACCCACACGCCACAGCCTTTTGCAAGCAACCACTAAAACAGTTAGTAAACGATAAGTAAGCATCTAAGCCAGACTCAGTCTAGCCATTATCCAGCCAGCCAGCCAGTCAGGTAGGCTGGCACACATAGCATAGACAACAACAGTAAAGTTCAGCTAGGAATGGGTTAAGAGAGGGTTTGTGCACACACCACACAGGCACACACACATGCAATGGTTTTTTTCTTTTTCAACCATTACGGGAGCATTAGAAGTTGAGCAGCTCAACTGTTCCAAGATGTCAGAACTACAAAGCGCCCTTGACTGAGGGAATGTGGGGGCCAGGGCGGTCGGGGCCTCTGTAACAGCTGGCCCAGCCAAGGGGCCCCTGCTCAATGGCTCCTCCAGCCTAGACCTCACTGGCACTGGGCTGCTGCGGCTGCCGTGAGGGACAAGTAGGGGGCAGGAGGGCAGGGGGGCAGGGGGGCAGGGGAAAATATCCTTCCCAACAAGGCTGGTGTTATGACAGGAAGCTTGGGTTAGTGGAGCATGCTGGGGGTTAGAACAGGAGGCTAGGGGTTAGGACAGGAGGCTAGGGGTTAGGATAGGAGGCTAGGGGTTAGGACAGGAGACTAGGGGTTAGGAGAGGAGGCTAGGGGTTAGGATAGGAGACTAGGGGTTAGGAGAGGAGGCTAGGGCTTAGAACAGGAGGCTAGGGGTTATTGGAGGATGCTAGGGGTTAGTAAAGGATGCCATGTTCACGGATGAGGCTAGGAGTTTGGAGAGGAGGCTGGGGATTAGAGGATGAGGCTGGGGGTTAGGGGATGAGGCTGGGGGTAACAAGAAGAGGTTAGGGAGTTGATCCTATGGGTTAGGATGTAGATAGGATCAAACACAGACATCATATTTTTTGCAAGCAAATCTTGAGAAACAGATGAAGCACAACGTCTCTGAAAGAGAAGAGAGCAGACTCCAAGAGGAAGTGGAGAATGTACAGTCCAAATATGAACAACATAACAGCAAGCACTGGAGTCCAGTGTGTCTCCATCTGCTCCTTAACGGCTTTGGGTCACAGGGAAAATTACAGGCAGAAAACATTTGTGGCTTCCATCCAGACATTGGTGTCAAAGAGTTGGGACTTGAAAGGAGAGAGGGAGGAAAAGAGCTCAACTATTTTTGAAAACTGTCAACGGGAGATCTGTGGCAGCCCAGAGAGGAATCTTCCAGAACGTCCTGAATTCCAGTGGCTGATCCTGTACATGACACCTCCCTGCACAAACAGCAGCAGCTGCTAGCCTTTGTTTCTGAGCGTCTGGACCTGCATGTTTACTCTGCCATGCCACCCTCAACTGACACACAGATGTTCCATAGATGCTCAACTAAGCATCAACAACGAACAACTGTCTATCCATTAGCCCCCAGCTCTCACCATCTGTTGCATGTCAACAGAGTTACAGTTGATCAAACTGGGACGTTTTTCAGATGCACCCAGAATAGATAGTTGCCCACGGTCGTACTGCAAATACAGCAGGCTCTGGCTATAAATGACATATCTTCACAGGGAACGTCTACTATTACAACCTGACATCCATGGACAATGACCTAGAAGGTGTGAAGACTGGCTCACAGAGCAGTGAAGGATGGAGAGTTTCCTACATCAAACAAACAGAGGGACAAAGAGGCTCTGAGGGACGTTTCCATGAATGGATGCAGAAGAAGAGCCACACACACACACATGATCCTGGGAGAGAGCACACACACACACACACATGCTACTGGGAGAGAGCACACACACACACACACACACACACACATACACTGGGAGAGAGCACACACACACACACACATGCTACTGGGAGAGAGCACACACACACACACACACACACATGCTACTGGGAGAGAGCACACACACACACACATACTACTGGGAGAGCACACACACACACACACACTCACACACATGCTACTGGGAGAGAGCACACACACACACACACACACACATGCTGGGAGAGAGCACACACACACACACACACATGCTACTGGGAGAGAGCACACACACACACACACACACATGCTACTGGGAGAGAGCACACACACACACACATACTACTGGGAAAGAGCACACACACACACACACACACACATGCTACTGGGAGAGAGCACACACACACACACACACACACACATGCTGGGAGAGAGCACACACACACACACACATGCTACTGGGAGAGAGCTACATACAATTGAAAGGGACATTAAACAGCTCCATGTGCACCCATGGATGGAGAGGAACCAAAATTACTAGCTAAAATGGAAATCCAGCTTTCAAAGAACAAAATCAATGCAAGCCTTCAATGTAAACCACCATACAGTAAATGTAACCAAATGACGTAGATTCCTATGAAGGGCCCTGGTCTTCATTATGACATGGCAGCGTTCAAGAATCTCACTGTAATTGTATTGTTACTTTTTTATTGCTGTTAGTTTTTTTCCAGGGTTAGGGGGGTGTTGTCAACTGCATTAATCAGACACACATGAACTAGCTGGAGTACCATGTCTCTCTCTCTCTCTCACACACACACACACACACACACACACAACACACACACTAGCTGGAGTACCATGTCTCTCTCTCTCTCACACACACACACACACACACACAACATTCCTGTTGGGGGTGTGAAAGGATTCAAGGCTGGGGTTTGCAAACACAAAGTAGTCTAAATTCCAAAAGAGCAAAGCAAAACATCCTCTTTTAAAGAGGGTGCCGTTTTTAACTGGACTTTCCGGAAACTGCGACTGAAGCACTCACTTGGCTTTCTCGAACGCCAATAACCTCCTTTTCTGGCCTACTAGTACAAGTACAGTAACAAACTATTTTGTTACTTTCCATCTGTGCTCTAGAGGTCACAAAGATTATAGAGAGGGTCTTTAAAAAAAGGACCTTAATTGCGTAGGGTTGTAATGATATAAGGGTCTGCATCTTCTCCTCCTCCTGCTCTTCAAAGTGCTGGGGCTCCACATGGTGTCTGCACACCCCCCACCGTGCCTGACAGGAAGGGCACGACACAGCCTCGTCAGGGGAAACCATCCTCCACCTTGGCCACCTTGCAGCAGGGGAATACCAAGGTCGGTCGGTGTTAAAGGTTGCTATCTGACCCAGAGAGAGAAAGGAGGATAGAGTGAGGGGGAGGAAGAGAAAGAGAAGAGAGATTGCACTGTATAGCACGTGAGAGAGAGATCAAGTGAGGGAGAGAGAAATAGAGGAGAGTGTGCGTGAATGTGCATGACAGGAGAGAGAGAGAGAGAGAGAGAGAGAGAGACTGAAGGAATGTGTTCTTCTGGGGAAGCATGTGAAGTATGTGCTGTAAGAGAACACAGAGGACGACTCCTGGAGTTCCTCTCTCCGTCTGAGACATCTCCCGTTCAGGCCAGACAGATGGAGAGGCAGACAGAACCAGACAGACCTCAGGGGCTGCAGACACACAGACAGGCAGACCTCAGGGGCTGCAGACACAAAGACAGGCAGACAGACAGACAGACAGGCAGACCTCAGGGGCTGCAGACAGACAGACAGGCAGACAGACAGACAGACAGACAGACAGACAGACAGACAGACAGACAGACAGAAAGACAGGCAGACAGACCTCAGGGGCTGCAGACACACAGACAGGCAGACAGACGTCAGGGGCTGCAGACACACAGACAGGCAGACCTCAGGGGCTGCAGACACAGACAGGCAGACAGACCTCAGGGGCTGCAGACACACAGACAGGTAGACAGGCATCAGAGGCTGCAGACACACAGACAGGCAGACAGACCTCAGGGGCTGCAGACACACAGACAGGCAGACTACAGGTCCCGATGTTCAGACTCTACAGCATAATTTCCTTTCTAGCCTGGTCTTCAATAACCTCGGCCCCAAGACCTACACTGTCACCGTGCGTCCTGACCACCAACCAGAACATCCTCCCCAGGCCCGGCACTCCAAACCTGGCTGCGGCCCCAACCCCAGCCCCAGCCCTGATGTGTCTGAACAGCTGTCTGGACCAGGCTCAACACACACTTATCTATCTGTGTTTACCGCCCTCCAGTCCAAATGTTTGGAGAAGGCCCCACGTCTTCAGAACAGAACCAGGGAGGGGGAGAGTCGTCCCAACATGGTCCACCTGCAAGGACACACGTCACACGTAGCAGGCCTCTGACAACCACGTCACCACTCCAGCATGCTTGGAGAGCTACTGCACAGGTTCACGTTAGGGGCTTAGTAGGTCACGCCAGAGATGCTAGTCTATATCGCTAAAAATCGCATCTGTGCTAATGCTAATAGTGCAGAACCGAGTTAATAGATGCTAATGCTAATACTATCTCCATTCAAACATGGAGGATCTGATTCCAGTATCAAGAACATTTAGTTTAGAGAGAATGGTCCTACTGTGTGTCTAGATGGATCTACTGTAGGCCCTACATGTAAACTGGAAGCTCTATTCACATCAAACGCAAAGCAAATGTTTCGCTAGCTGTTGGAGCCTACCGTTTTTTTTCTTCGTCAACCATGTCCGAAATGACTACTGTAAACAAATACGAAGTAGTGTTGTATAGCAGAGAAAGTCCATAGACAGCTACAATAGCCTACTTGCCCTCCATTTGATCTAAAACGTCAGTTGCATCTCAACATTGATAAACCTTTGCGACACAGCTTCGGACACGAAAGACGCGAATAGCTAGACTTGGCGTGTTTGCATTAACTTTACATCTCGACTGTGAACTGAGAACACAGCATTAGGCCTATAGATAACGTTTGTGTATGGATTTCTTCTACAACATCGATATGTATTTGTATGTATCTTTTTATGGTCAAAGTGTAATCATAGGCCATTTGAGTGAGACGAGCATGAAAAGATTATTTTAAAGAGTGTTTCCACTGTCGTCCTTGATTGACATAATAGTATGGAAACAGTCAAATACTCTTTCCTGTGGACATGCTCACTACAGAGACACTCTTTGAAACACAAATCGTAGTCAATCTCAGGCCTCGATGTGTATAATGTTAACTTAAAGCTAGGAAAAATCATCAATTTCCTCCGTTTATTATGGCGCGAGACATTACAGAACGAGAGCAATCTTCTGCAATTTACTTTTGTCGGGAAATTGGGGGTGGGGTGTTCCACAAGACTGTAGTCTGGGTTCACTAATGAAGGCTTTCTTCTGTGATGGCGGCTGTCGATTCTCATTTGAACGGCTTTCAGGACAGGGTAAAAGGGAAAGTGACTTATGAGAGGAGGATGGATAAAGGGAGAGGTATGGAGAGAGAACAGGGGAGAAGGGAAGTTCAGTCTCCCATAACCCTTTTGGGGTTTCAGAAATGGGGACACACTGTGGAGCCATGGCGTCAGTCCTACTCAGTTCCACACCTCAGCTAACTAACCCTGACCTTCATGGGTCTCCAAGCCAGCATAGGACATGAGCCTCTCCCTTGTTCCCATAGCGTGTGGCAGCTAAATGGTTGACCACAACGCAGAGGCCTCACGGAGAACACAGTGTTTCGTTTGGCGGATGCTTGTCGTCCTGTCCCCTGTGGCACACGGCGACCATGCGGTAGACATGAGTCAGCAGAGGGGACATCTGGTTGATGTTGGCCACATGGTTGCTGAGCGGCGCTGATCTAACTGCCACCATAACGGATGGAAAACGAGACAAAAGAAAGAAACTGTGGAAAAAACGATAGTCTGTATTAGTCCAGAGAGTCAGCATGTGTGTGCAACATCGCTGCCCTCGTACGACTGGCGATGGAGACCATTAAGTTCCATTTTAACTCATGTTTCTCAAAAGAACTCTCGTACAAGGTATCGGATAGTGTATGTGGACCCAGTAGAACTAAATGGCAAACCTATAGTTTTAGCGCCTCTCTCTACAAACGCAGCTACTTATTGCACTGTAACAGGTATACAGGGCCAACGGGCAGTTAAACAGTGTCATGTCTAGTGCTGTGATACATACACTGTACAGCATACAGCGTTCAGTACCCAGGCTAGAGACTCTTCATTTATCCTATCCTCCCTAGAGGTGGGTGTGTGTCTGGGTGTGTGTGTGGGTGTGTGTTGGGGGGCAAGCGACGAAGAGGCTCTTGAAGAGACCAGTCTCCCTCCCAGCCTCAACCTCAGGAATGCTTTTCTTCACCCCCCCAAGCCGCCCTCCTCCTGCACGTAGACGCCCTTCCCCTGCAGGGAGTGTTTAACATGCAGAGCAGGCTGCAGAGGCTGCTTCTCCCCGTGTGGAGTGCTGTGCTGATGGAGACACAGCGAGGCCCAGGACACACACAGACACCCGCCTGGCCTCATCCCTCCACACCTCCACCCCCCTCCACCATCCGTCCCCTCAGCCATTGTCCTGTCTGGCCCTAAACTCCTCCACCCCCATCCGCTGCCACCCCTCTACCACCCTCTGCCACCCCTCTGCCACCCCGCTGCCAGCCCTCTGCCACCCCTCTGCCAGCCCCTCTGCCACCCTCCAAGCACACATATAATGAAGGCATAATACGATAAGGATAATGATGTGTCTGAGATGCTTCTAAACACAGCTATCCTGTCTCCAGCAGGAGGCCTCGTGCAGCCAGCAGCATCATACCTCCTCTGCTCCACAGTGTGGTAGAGCAGAGAGACTGCAACCAGAGGAACCTCCCCATTGGAACTTTGTGTGTTCTCTGACGTGTGTGTGTGTGTGGTGTGTGTATGTGCTGTGTTTCTAAGTTAGTATCACTGCATTAGTCATTATGTGGAGTGCCAGAGTCAAGCCTCTGACACTCACTCACTCACTCATACAGGTGTGTGTGTGGGGGAGGTGTGTGTGTGTGTGTGGAGGGGGGGGGGCACTGATAAACACCAGGCTTAGACTACAAATGTTCTAGCTGGTCTGTCTCTAGTCACTTCCATCCCAGGGAGAACAGAAGCTGTCCTGGATGCTACTGTCACACCAAACACCATCCAGTGCCTTCATGAAGGTACATGGCCCCTGGAGAGAACCAGAGGACACATGGACTCCAGCACAGCAGCATCTCCATCTCTCAAAGGCTTCCAAAACACACACGATAGGAGGACTCAACACAGAGCAGACACAACGATTTAAGAAGTTCTTTCAAGAGACTGAGATGTGTTCAGAGCTGCTGAGGTAGAGAGGGAGACTGAGATGTGTTCAGAGCTGCTGAGGTAGAGAGGGAGACTGACATGTGTTCAGAGCTGCTGAGGTAGAGAGGGAGACTGAGATGTGTTCAGAGCTGCTGAGGTAGAGAGGGAGACTGAGATGTGTTCAGAGGTGCTGAGGTAGAGAGGGAGACTGAGATGTGGTCAGAGCTGCTGAGGTAGAGAGGGAGACTGAGATGTGTTCAGAGCTGCTGAGGTAGAGAGGAGACTGAGATGTGTTCAGAGGTGCTGAGGTAGAGAGGGAGACTGAGATGTGGTCAGAGCTGCTGAGGTAGAGAGGGAGACTGAGATGTGGTCAGAGCTGCTGAGGTACAGAAGGAGACTGAGATGTGGTCAGAGCTGCTGAGGTAGAGAGGAGACTGAGATGTGGTCAGAGCTGCTGAGGTACAGAAGGAGACTGAGATGTGGTCAGAGCTGCTGAGGTAGAGAGGAGACTGAGATGTGGTCAGAGCTGCTGAGGTACAGAAGGAGACTGAGATGTGGTCAGAGCTGCTGAGGTACAGAAGGAGACTGAGATGTGGTCAGAGCTGCTGAGGTAGAGAGGGAGACTGAGATGTGGTCAGAGCTGCTGAGGTAGAGAGGAGACTGAGATGTGGTCAGAGCTGCTGAGGTAGAGAGGAGATGGATCTGTGGTCAGAGCGAGAGCTGGTGTGGTCCTGTCTCCTCTGACCATGTCAACACAACCTCACTGGGCTCCACTGAACACATCAGAGGGAAACAGTCACATAAATTAACTTGATTGAACTTGCCACGGGGCTAGGAAACCAGTCAAGCAGTTTGACTGTACTGTACTGTGCACTGTACTGTACTGTACTGTACTGTACTGTACTGTACTGTACTGTGCACTGTACTGTACTGTACTGTACTGTAGTCAGCTGAGCGGCTCACCATGTTAGATGTTTTCTGGAAAGCTGTGTGAATGTGACATACTTTTAAAGTGTGTGTGTGTGTGTGTGTGCACCCTGACACATCCTGAGCAGGGCTGTGTGTGTGTGTGGTGTCTGTGTGTGTGTGTGTGTGTGTGTGTGGTGTCTGTGTGTGTGTGTGTGTGTGGTGTGTGTGTGTGTGTGTGTGTGTGGTGTGTGTGGTGTATGTGTGTGTGTGTGTGGTGTATGTGGCTCACGGGGCCTGCAGCAAACCTTCGGGTCAGAGGGCTTCAGTGCTGGGAGCCTCCACATGCCGCTAAGGCATTTGGAACCACTCTGAACCTATCACAAATTCCTTAGTCTTGGCAGCAAGTCAGTTTCTCTCTCTCCCTTTCTCCCTCTCTCCCTCTCCCTCTCTCCCTCTCTCCCTCTCTCCCTCTCTCTCTCTCTCCCTTTCTCTCTCCCTGTGTGTGTGCGTGTGTGTGTCTCTCTCCCTCTCTCTCTGTCGCTCTCTCTCTCTGTGTGTCTCTCTCTCACTCCCTTCTCTCTTTTCATCAGAGCTGGCAGCAGAACTGTAGTCTGCATTCTGCACTAATTAACGACCTTCAGAAGAAGACCACCAAACTGGTGAACTGGCACACTCTGAGCACACTCTCTCTGAGTCTCTGAGTCTCTCCCTCTCTTTCTCTCTCTCTCTCTCTCTCTCTCCACAACCCCCACCCCCCCCCCGCCCCCCAATCCCTTATAAAGTGTGTATCAAACGGATCAGCTTGTGAGAGAGCAGAGACGGCGCTCCACAGTCTGAACACACACACACACGTCCACGCTGACACACTCTGCTGTGTTCCCCTCAGTGAGGGCTGTTAACTCTTAGCTGGGTGGGAAGCCGCAGACAGCAAAGAGGAGCCAACTCACATCAGGAGCGGAGGCGTGTGTGTGAGCCAATCACAGAGAGGACAAGAATGTCTCAGCCAATCAAAGACTGCAGCGCCAGTCAATCTCAGACAGGTAATTTAAGAGAGAGAGCACGTGTCCACCAATCAGAGAGGGCATCTCCACTACCCGTGAATGCAGTAGGTAACTATCAGGGCTATAGGTGTTAGCCGCTTCAAGTCTCTGATAATCATAGAAAACCATGGAAGCAGTGGTTTGATGGTATATCCTGTGCCACCAACCAACTCCCCACCCAGCTACCCCATCATCTTTCATCACTGCCCCTTTCCCGTAACTCCTCGCCCCTCTCTCCAAACACCCTCCCCCCATCACTGCTGCCCTCCACCATCCCCCAACACACACACGTCTTCCTATGTGTCATCCATCATCCCAGACACACACACCTACATGAACACACACACACTGTAACTGCTGACAGCTTACAGAACAGCCAAGCCCTGTCTTCATGGCCACTTTGGAACATGCTGCTCATTAGCATAACCTTTTAGGGGGGGCCAATCAGGAGGTACACGGCATGTAGTCAAGCAGTTACCAATCAAAAATGGACAGGTGATTGGTAGAAAAGGCATCCTTTCTGAGGCTGACAATATAACCCGAGCCTGGTCCAGGGAGGGAGGGGAGAACAGGAGATGGACGATGCACAAAACCACATTGTGTGTGGATTTAAAAAGAGAGCTCAGAAGAAGAAAAAACAAGACAGAGGAGGAGACTAATGACACCCTGCTGGGACGGCATCAATGACCCAAAGAGGTGCCCTGTGCGCCCGCTCCGCACGTGGCCAGACAGAAGAGAGGAAGATGGAGAGGGGGAGAGGGAGACGGACAGAGAAAAGGATGAAACAGAGGCAGAGGACACTCAATGGAAGCTGTTAGAGAAGTGACAGCTCTACAATAGGACAGGCTGCAATCTGCACGGAGATGTCTGAGCAGACAAGACAAAAGAACAATGCAGGCCGACACACACACACAGTGAATAGACCAACAGGCGTGAAAATGGACATGAATCGGGAGGCTGTGCACCGATACAAGGACGCCGCCGTCAGTATCGCCATGGCAATACTACTTTTGAAGCTTTACCGAGTCTTTTATCTAATGCATACACCATATTGTCGCTGGTGGAAAAGTTTGGCAATACTGGTGATGACACCACTGCACTGATAAACCCAGAACAAAGAGACAGGGAATGAAGGAAACACTGTCTTCCATAGATGCACCGTGACGCCAGAAGGATGACTGTATCAGCTGTATCAGAGACCCCCAACGGTATCCTCAGCAGCCAGCAGATGAGGCACGCATTCAGAACATCCAGGACCTCTTTACGGCTCGAACAGAAAAACAATAAAACTGATGTTGCTAGTCTGGCTGATGGACTGGCACTTTGTCCTGAGTGAATTCCTCAATACAAAGTAGTGTGAGTATGTGCGCGTGTGTGTGTGTGTGTGTGTGTGTGTGTGTGGACTCACAAGGTGACTGGGTATGGGGACACACTCCTCCTGCTGTCAGACAGTTTCCATTGTGTCAGCGTGAGCCCACGGCGCGAGCCCACGGCCTCCTTCCCCAGCTCAGCACCACTCCATGACTTCAGCTCTTTGGCAGGACCAGTGGGAAAGTCTAGATTAACTGTGTGTGAGATCCACGGGCCAACCAACAAAGGCCATAGTTGTTCCTCTGTGCTGGCTGCTAAAGGGGGATTTCTGGGCCTCTCCACGTCCTCCTGGCCTGGGGTAGGGAGGACCAGAGCACACACACGGGGGGGGTTTCTGAGCCTCTCCACGTCCTCCTGGGCTGGGGTAGGGAGGACCAGAGCACACACACGAGGGGGGTCTGCCCTCTGCCCTGGCCTGCAGGAAACAGTGGCCAGAGACATGACTTCACACAGTGACAGTGTACCTGGTCTAGGGTTAGGGGGGGGATGGTGGTAGATGAGGCTGTGACAGGACGTCTCTATGGAGGGATGTGGGACTGCTGTACAGGACGTCTACCTGGAGGGATGTGGGACTGCTGTACAGGACGTCTCCATGGAGGGAGGTGGGACTGCTGTACAGGACGTCTCCCTGGAGGGAAGTGGGACTGCTGTACAGGACGTCTCCATGGAGGGATGTGGGACTGCTGTACAGGACGTCTCCATGGAGGGAGGTGGGACTGCTGTACAGGACGTCTCCCTGGAGGGAAGTGGGACTGCTGTACAGGACGTCTCCCTGGAGGGAAGTGGGACTGCTGTACAGGACGTCTCCATGGAGGGAGGTGGGACTGCTGTACAGGACGTCTCCCTGGAGGGAGGACCAGCTCAGCTGGCTCAGACAGGCTCAGTGGAACAAGGATCCAAAACCCAGGGTAGGAACATTGTTATTTATCCACTGGCTCTGCAACGCATCGCATCGTTCTGAAAGTGATCCCAACAATATTGTTTCATTATGGTTGTGGTGGTGTGGACTGTGGTGTGCTATTGTTTTAAATATAGAACTATTCTTAAACCTGTATATTTATAGTTATACTTACCGTCCTTGGTGTGAACGGGCCTTTAGACTTTACCTTCATGTCTGCCCCAAGTTGACAAGCCTGCTGTGGTTTCCATGCTGCACACACGCGCGCACACACACACGCCCACACACAAACACGCCCACATACACGCGCGCACACACACAAACACGCCCACACACACGCGCACACACGCGCAATGGAAAAAAAACAACCTTCACTGAGCAGGTAGTGTCTGCAAGCCTATAAACATTCAGAATCACACACACACAGACACACACACCCTCACACACACACTCACATACCCTCACAAACACAGACACACACACCTAGCCCCAGAATGGAAACCCCGGCATGAAAGCTGCAGGCTCTTCTAGACTTAATCCTCCATCCAACATCACAGCCCCACGTGTTGCAGAGACTGAACACAGAACAGCCTCAGGCATGTGTGTCCAGTTACAGCAGTTTGACCGTGTGTGTGCGCTTGCATGAATGTCAGTGTGTGTGTGTGTGTTTCTGTGCTCCACGTGACAACATGTTAGTGTGTGTGTGTTCCACGTGACAACATGTTAGTGTGTGTGTGTGTGCTCCACGTGATAACAGTCCTCGGCTGTGACCATCATCAGGTATTTATTTGTTCTAATCACTCAGGGGTTAAGTCTCTCGTCTGGCCTAATGACACCATTCATCCTACTGTGTGTGTGTGTGTGTGTGTGTGTGTGTGTGTGTGTGTGTGTGTGTGTGTGTGTGTGTGTGTGTGTGTGTGTGTGTGTGTGTGTGTGGAGGCTCACAAGGAAGAAACCTCTCCAACTTTAAGCCAGGCAGGTGAGGGGGCAGTCACACCAGGTTCACACAGGCAGCACACAAACACACGGATACTTAGTTTGCCGGTATGATCTGTGTGTGTGTGAGCTTGTGTCTGTGTGGATGCCTGTTCAGCTTGTGTCTGTGTGGATGCCTGTTCAGCTTGTGTCTGTGTGGATGCCTGTTCAGCTTGTGTCTGTGTGGATGCCTGTTCAGCTTGTGTCTGTGTGGATGCCTGTTCAGCTTGTGTCTGTGTGGATGCCTGTTCAGCTTGTGTCTGTGTGGATGCCTGTTCAGCTTGTGTCTGTGTGGATGCCTGTTCAGCTTGTGTCTGTGTGGATGCCTGTTCAGCTTGTGTCTGTGTGGATGCCTGTTCAATGGGCTGGTTCAGTCTAGACCCGACATCTCCCACCGGCCCCAGACACTGTTTACGTAGACATTGTGGACTGAAGTCAAGCCCTGGACCTGCAGCACGGAGGGCCTCTGAGCTGTGTACTGTACGACTGGACAGACAACAAGTCCAGCAGGAAGTGAGAGCTGTGTATTTGTGGGTATGCGTGTGTGTGTGTTTGTGTGTGTGTAGAAGGATAATATCCAAGTCTCGCCCTCCTGACCTAGCAGATCATGAATGAATAATTCTCCACAGCAGACCTCAGGAGGGAGTCGGCCATAGTGGGTTTTCACCCAGACAGAAACACTAGTTACAAACGGGATGTCTGGATGTCCTGGGAATAAGGTCCTGAATGGAGCACTGGGCTCACCGTCACTCTCCATCCCCTGACACGCACACCTACAAACCCTGTCCTGCTATCCCTCCAGATTAAGCAACAGAACACACACACCACAACACACACACACACACACACACACATACACACAAGGCTAGCTCATACAGACACAGGCCTTGCACATACACATGGCTGAAGCAGACTGAAAGGGTAGGGGAGAGGTGGACCCCAAGCTATTACCGACAAAGTGTGCAACAAACAATCCATTGGAAGGCCTTTGCTGCCACCTACTGGCTGTGAGCACATACAACATATACAGTATTCAAGTATTAAACAGATGTAAGGTTAATACTACTAGGCATTCCCAAAACTTTTAGCTCCATATTTAAACAGCACTTTGTTAAACTTGTCCATCAGCTAGAACATGAGCATTTTCATCCTCCATGTACGTTGCCGTAAAGATGACTAATATAACCACCTCCAAACCTATTGTTTAAACTAACGTACAACGTCCAAGGCCAGGTGCTTTGGACAACTAGCTAGCACTGTTAGTACCAGGATAGCAGCTACAGTAGTGAAAATGCTAGCACGCATATTGTACCATTATTTAAGCTCATTTTCACGAGTCGCTGTCATTGTAGTCCACCACTCCATCATGCCTGGGTAAGTAGAGCTAACTACAACAGTAGGCTAACTAATGTGTGGGGGATTGCTAACCAGAATAACGAAGCTATGTCAAGCTACATGAGACGTTTTCACCGTGGCCTGTGTCTGTGGCCTAGTTTCACAACACTGTCAGCGCCTCCAGGAAGTTAACTAGCTAGCTAACAAAAAGCGGAAAAAGCGTCACGCCGTGTTGAATTCTGGGTGAATTTCAACATTGTTTTGGCGCCATTTTCTAAGGTAGTCCAGCATCTTCATATTTTCATCACATTTTCATATTAAATCATACACCTGAACTGTTTATACCATATTGAGAAGATCTAGGGCTTTCAAATTATATAAATGTATGTTTGATTATTTAAGGCAAATCATTCTTTATCAAGAAGATTTCACATAGCAATTTTTACAATCATTTTCTCCATCTGTTCAACTTCCTTTTCAACCACTTATTAGCTACAAGATAGAGGATATGTAATATACATAAGTCTGTGGGCGATGAAGAACAGCAGACAGATTAGAAATAATATAACCCCCTCCCCCCCAACAAACAAATTGCTAGCTAGCGGCAAGCTTTTCCTCTACATAGTTAAAAAGGCTTGACTTTATTCCACAATCAAATTGGCCAAACAAGTTGAAGATATTTTTTGCAAAGTGTAGCTGCTAGCTAATGATTATTGAGCAAGTTTCACAGAAATATGTAAAAAACAAGGCTATACAGTACTACTACGGTCAGTAGTAGCTGCCTGACAAGAACACAGAAGCCTGATCGTGTAATTTTGTCCTGAAAAACTTGGGGTTTCTCCGACAAACAAATGCTTTGCAACTAAAAAGTTTAGACTTTTAATTGTAAATGTATCATTATTATGATTCACTTGTGTAAAATAAAGATACTTTGGATATTAGTAAAACATAAATGAAAAAATCTCAGTAAGGGACAAAGAAGCATTTCCATGTCACAGTGACACTGTTCAAGAGAAACCTGCTACTCACTCAACCACAATAAACTGCAGAACAGGGTAACAGTTACAGTAAGGTGTTTGGAGGAACTGACAACGTTGAAACCACCGGGGGAATTCACCTCAGAACATCATGTTACTACTCAGCACCCTTGAGAGATGACGAAAATAAAACACGGCACCACACCTCAAACCAGCTGTGATAATGACAGTGACCCAGGCAGATCCACACCTCAAACCAGCTGTGATAATGACAGTGACCCAGGCGGCACCACACCTCGAACCAGCTGTGATAATGACAGTGACCCAGGCGGCACCACACCATGAACCAGCTGTGATAATGACAGTGACCCAGGCGGCACCACACCTTAAACCAGCTGTGATAATGACAGTGACCCAGGCGGCACCACACCATGAACCAGCTGTGATAATGACAGTGACCCAGGCGGCACCACACCTCGAACCAGCTGTGATAATGACAGTGACCCAGGCGGCACCACACCTTCAAATGTCATCCCTGGACAACATGGCACTCTTCCCTCTACAGTTAGAAACATAGTCACTTTATTATAAATGTCCTGTGTTTACTGTAACTGTTGCATGTGAATCATGTGTTTATCAGGTAGAGTATGCCAACTGTGACAAGGACAGAGAGTTTGTTGGTTCCGGTTCACAGACAGCAGACTGTTTGCGTGTCAAAATATGAGACAGGAAGTTGTGACGTCAGTTTTGTTTCTTCCGCTCAACCAGTTTAATATTGGCGGAGAACTAAAAAATTCTTATGAAAGTGAGAAAAGGTATAATTTCCTGTTTGAAAAGACACCACTGTATACATATTGTGCAAATTCTGCATTCATGTGAATATGAGGAGTGATTAGCCTTTGAGCTGGTAATGTAGTCATTAAGATAAACATTTAATCATGAATCCATAAATAATCTATAAGAATCCATAAAAAAAACTAAAAGAGAGATGTTATACGTCAGGTAGAATAGCACCAAAGCTAAATATGTCTTTGGTGGTAGGATGCTTGGTCCCCAGTATAATGTATGCTCAAGATAAGGATGAAAAAAAGAATACACTTTACTGCACTACACCAGATTTACCCTAAACCAAAACACCTTCACACATGGACCACGACAGATTAAACAACATGCCTTCACACACTGGACTATAACACATTTAACCACAACACATTTGGCACTGTCACACTATACACACTTCCATCCCACCTCACTACAGTATGCCAGAAATCTACAATTATACTGGTCATGGTGTGCAATGATTTGATTATTTCTTGTTACTTTGTTAACCAAAACACAAAAACGCACTAACTCGAGTTGCAACATTATTAAATCAAAGAAACACAGGTCCTTGCAAGACAAGTGTCTCTCCATAGAAACCCAGCTATTTGGATTCCACTCTGTAAGTGAAGACCTCTTCTGACCCCCCCCCGCCCCCACCCCCACGCCCCCCCCACCCCCAACACTCTCTGCCAGGATACAAAGTGTTCCTGACCTGTTCTGACAGGAAGCTACCCCACCCCCCCCCCAGTCAGAGTGTCCTGAGGAGCGAGGGATCTGCTGCAGCTGTGTGACACTGGCTGTACGTTGAAGGCTCTGCCCACATCCGCTGCTCCCTAGTCAAGTCTTATCCTGGTTTCATGTGAGGACAGGCAGGCCAACTGATTTCTTACCACACTGAAACAAGGGTTCCACACCATAATATTGCTCAGAGACAACTGCTGAGACTGACATGATTCTTTGGTGTGTGAATTGTAATTTATTCTGGTCGTCATCATACAAAAGATTTAATTGAGCTGAATTTGTATCATGTTTTTCGTTTGTGAACTGATTTTAGTGATAGTAAAATGTGATAGTGTATATTTATTAGTGACCCCGTGTTAACTTAGTAGTGTGTATTTCGCTATTTAATAGTTTACCACCAAATCTGAGGTTGTAACGTCAAGATATTGCAAACATTGCTTAATCCTCTAAAGTGAGCACTCTAGGTATGCGCAGCCTCATTCTGTTGCGCATTTGCAACCCAGGAGCACATCTGTCCACATCTGTACTGCCATCAATCAGATTATTTTTTTAGGTAACTTCCATGAATCTTTCTACCGCAACACACTTGTATAAGCTAGTTTTCAAGCAACAGACCACATATTTATACGGTAAACTACTTGAGAATCGTTGTCACCAAAGCCACAGTGTAACTTTAATTTTATGAAACCTTCACGTAGCCTACGAGCAGGATAGACAACTACATCTATGGGTTAGCTTATTCATTAACTATTGTATTCAACATCATACCTTTTGATAAATTAAATAATTTCCAAATTCTTAACTATTTGACACAGTTTGAAATCCTTTACAATCAAAGGGGGCTGTTATCTTTTACCGGATGTCACGCAATTCTTTTGCTCGACCTAACGCTATTAAAACGCTTTTACTATGCAGCTGTAGTAGGCTATAGAAGAAGTCACACAAAACAGTTGCACAAAAATAAAAGATTGATAACATTATGTATCTCTTACTGTATAGCCGTCTTTAATCCGTGCGGTCCACGAACAGATAACGCATTTCGTAGTAAGGGTGCTAAAATAATACTTCTAGCAACGTGTAGAACTTGTTTACAAGTCTCTGCCAGAATTCTCATTGGTCTCTGTACTACGAGGGCGACGCCCAGAACCCCAGTCAATGATCTCGTTTCAAAACTTTCATCCCTTCCTTTGCGTCTTCTTCTCCCGTTTTCTTATTGGACCTGATTAGCCGAGAGGGATATAAAGTGAGTATTTACATCCACCTCATTCCTCTATTCCAATTTATTTGGATGATGGATGTTATGATTTTTTTAAATAACATTCAGTTTGCATTAGCCTACTTTCTATTTAAAGTTTTATTTTTGACTAAAACCGTTAGGCTAGAACATACCAGCAGATGGCGCTGTTACATGATACAGACCTGTCACTAAACAGTCAAATGTTGGCTGAAACTTTGTACACAAAACAAGAGATGCATTCAACTGCAAACTGACTGTCTAACTAACATCTCTTGTGCAGGTCAAAGGCCCCGATGGATCTTGGTGATTCTGTTGACTCCTGTCAAAATTATCTTCCCCAATATATTTATGCTCCTGAACCTGGCTCAACATATTAGCTTTTACATAAAATCATTTTAGCTGAAGTATAGGCAAAAATACCTGGATGTCTTAAATCTGGTTGCATTTTGCAGTATGCGAGCCAGTTTGCGTTTATGGATATTCTGACCAACAACTCTTTGTGTAGCCAAAGAGGCGCATACTGTACTCATCAGTTTGATGACTTGACGACTTCGTATGTCCTAATTGCATGCATAGCCTAGGCTACTACATGCATCAGTAGCCTATTGTAACGGCAAGTGGGGTGCAGAATGATAATAACTTTAAGTCAAAGTATGCGCTTTGGGATGCCACCTCAGTTGAAGCACCTTACAAATATTTATAGTGGCGCTTGTGATGAGCGCAGATTGTGGACTGCACCGTTGATTCCTGCAAACAAGCCCAATTCCCCCCTTCTGGAGAAAAAGATTTTCGTTGGCCAAGCTAGACGTTTCCCGGAGTTCCTGAACATTCTAAACTGCGAAATATCCCCAAATAATGTTGACTTTTGAGGTATTCTTCTCAGCTTTACTCCAGTAACCTACCTGACAAACAAAATTTAGCCTATTCATGTTAAAGTTTTGATTAACCTTTTGGGTAAATATGCTCCAGATGGCGTCATCGGCTAATGACTTCATTAAATAGAATGCTGTGTTGAGGTTATTGGAATAATAGCTTATTCTTGTCTGTTTGATTAGCTATATTACAATAATATAAATAATGCTGGCATGCTATTCTTTTTTTTATCAGCCACATCTTTAAATTATTTTAATTAATAAAAAGACACAATCGTCATTGCCTTCACACATTTTATTGTTTCACGTGTTGGGGGCGCTGTAGAGCATATTTCTTGAAATGCAAAGAATGGATAAAGGACCTCACGGAAAAATAACTTTCCTCGATTGTCCATGTTTAACGTCATGGAAATGCTTAGTCTTATTCCTTGCAGAACGGAAGAGAGTGGCTGGGACTTGCCTATGATGTGCTTCGTTGTCAGTCACAGTTTTTTTGTTGTTGGCTACTCCCTTCTTTTTTTCTAAGGTATCAAGATGAAGATGTGCGAGAACCTGTTTAACACGGAAAATTGAGCAAGTTTCCAAAGGAATGTGGAGCTAAACTGAACTAGCACAAGGATAGCTTAACTACTCCTTCCTCTCAGCGTTTGCATTTGAAGCACCTTGTTTTGGAATATAATATTTAGAGATCTCTAGATCATGTCTGTAGGATGTACGGCAAATCTGTTTTGGAATATTAGATTACGCAATGGTTGCTCGAATCCCGTGGATTACAACGACCATACGATCTGAATTGCTTGTCGATGAAAACCGATGTAGACTATTGTAGGCTATTGCTTGGAGGAAAAAGTTTCCACACAGCATAAGAAGATCAATTATGTTTTCAGACATCCAAGCTTTGTCATCAACCTATCCTAAATAACTGGAACAAAAGAAGTGATGCTTTACGAAATTATGGAACGTTATCAGTAGGATTCTGAAACTGATACGACCATTGTTGAGCACGGTAACCGCAGTAGGCTATATTAAGTTATTTTATAGCAGCTGGAAGAAGACATTTAATCTAAAAACTACAAATCTATCGTTAAATCTGAAAAGCGTGTGTTTATGGACATAATGGTTTACGAAATGCTACATTCTGTTTTATGAAAGGTCAATACGAATATTTAAAGAGTACTGTACTCTCTTCAGCTTTGGTGTAATCTGACCCTTCTGTTTGTGCCATTTGATCTTTAAATCATTAATTTGACAAAAACGTATCTCACACTTCAGAAAAGTGTTATGTGAGCATGCTGCGATTACATGAGCAGTAGCAACACCATGATGATTTGAGGCAGGGTGCAATTTATGTGCAGATGCTTTGTCACAGCTTTTGAGAGTCAAAATGTCAGTGAAAGCCAAGGCCCTTTACACTTTCCAAAGTGAAAACAAAGAAGAGATCAGCATCCAGGAGAATGAGGAGCTTGTTATCTTTAACGAGCACTCTGTGGATGGTTGGCTACAAGGGGAGAACAGTCGAGGGGAGAAAGGGCTCTTTCCTGCCTCCTATGTGGAGATCGACCGTCCTCGCTCCAACTCAAACCTGACAGACTGCTCCATAAGCCCAGCCGGTTCTCTAGGTAATGACTCCTACTTCACTTCTGCCCCAAACCCCCCATTTCACATGGAGCAGAGGTACTACGATGACGAGGACGACGACTGGGACGACTGGGACGACAGCTCCACCGTGGTGGAAGACGACGACCCGAGGAGGGGGAGTGGGGCGAACGGACATTCTCATCAGAACCCCAACGTCCACTACCGTGCTAAACCTTACATGGAGAGGCAGGACAGTATCTCCAGCTCGCGGAAGGGCAGCATGGTGGGCAGGAACTTGAACCGGTTCTCAAGCTTTGTGCGCTCAGGGGTAGAGGCGTTCGTCTTGGGCGATGTCCCTATGATGGCCAAGATAGCCGAGTCATACACCATTGAGATGGGCCCAAAAGGGCCCCAGTGGAAAGAGAGCCCCCAGCCCTTCTCCTGTTCTGTGGAGGACCCTACAAAACAGACCAAGTTCAAAGGCATCAAGACCTATATATCTTACCGGGTTACCCCCAGCCATACAGGGCGACCCGTCTACCGCCGGTACAAGCACTTCGATTGGCTATACAACCGTCTGCTGCATAAGTTCACGGTCATCTCTGTGCCTCACCTGCCGGAGAAACAGGCCACAGGGCGTTTTGAGGAGGACTTCATCGAGAAGCGCAAAAGACGGTTGGTCATCTGGATGGACCACTTGACCAGTCATCCTGTCCTTTCACAGTACGAGGGCTTGGAACACTTCCTCATGTGTGCTGACGACAAGCAGTGGAAGCTGGGCAAGAGGCGGGCGGAGAAAGATGAGATGGTGGGTGCCCACTTCATGTTGACCTTTCAGATTCCCAACGAGCACCAGGACCTGCAGGACGTGGAGGAGCGAGTGGACACCTTCAAGTCCTTCGCTAGGAAGATGGATGAAAGCGTCATGCAGCTGACCCACGTTGCCTCAGAACTGGTTCGAAAACACCTCGGTGGCTTCAGGAAAGAGTTTCAGCGGCTGGGAAACGCGTTTCAGTCCATCAGCCAGGCGTTCATGCTTGACCCTCCCCACAGCTCGGACGCCCTCAACAATGCCATTTCACACACAGGTCGCACTTATGAGAACATTGGGGAGATGTTTGCTGAGCAACCCAAGTTTGACCTTTTCCACATGCTGGACAGGCTGTCACTCTACCAAGGCCTGCTTGCAAATTTCCCAGACATAATTCATCTGCAAAAAGGTAATGTGCCCCTGGTCAAATTGATAGTCCTTTTTAGTTTAGGCTTTAGTTTGTTATCATGGAGGATTGTAAATTAAATTGAACTCGAAGCAGACAGGTTCCATGACTTCAGTAGTTTGGTCTCGTGTGCAGGGTGATACTTGGATCTTGGATGAAATGGAAAAAGTCCAAGTCAAGTTAACTCACAAATAATATCAAACTATGGTTAAATACCAATAGGGCCCCATAAGTTGCAACTGAAATCAAACGAACAAACAAGTCTAAATAGTCATATAATGACACAGTATTTTCCACTTGGACACTGCATGACTGTATTTAGATTCATATGTTGGTTTATTTTCAGTTGCAACTTATATCTATTGGTTTCATTAGGCCTATACCTGGTAAATACAATCATGTGCGGGTCTGAATGAGATTGAAGTCTGATTGAAACATTTTAACAGGATAGCTGAACCTGTTGTCCTATACTGCATTAGACTCACTCAAAAGTGTATCACATTTTCTAGTGCTGCCAATTTATAGAAAGCCTATACCTGTTCCCAGCATCTGGTAGGACTATCCAGCAGAATATGTTTTTATGGAAGTTTCAAGTACTCGTCAAGGCACAGGAATGTACTGGTCTGGCACGTGCAATGCTGCTAAATCTGCTTAGTCAGGAATCTTCTAGCATGCAAGCAGGCACCTGCATTATGTGAAGCAAGGCCGTAATCATAAGATATATTGGGGACGGGGGGGGGGACACATCCCCCCCAATATTCAAATCTGGTCAAAATGTCCCCCCCAATATATTGATATAAAAATATAAATGTGCTACGCACACAGCACCACGCACGCCGTCCGAAGTTATCATAAAAAATATATATTTGTCCCCCCCAATGTTGACTCCATGGCTACGGCCTTGATGTGAAGTAACTTGAACACTTCAGTAATTCCCAAACGGTCCACGAGGGTAATGCAGGTGGGCCGTCAAACCAATGAAAAATAACATATGAAAACATGTATAAATATCGAAATATGGCCGCGAAATGCAAAAGGCATTAGACTCATGTATTAATGTGTTTTCAGGGTCTGCATATAAATTGAGAAATGTAGCAGGCCCTATGTGAAATACCAGATTTATGCTTAATACATGTGTCTTACATAGGTTGTATGCCTAAAGAAAGCTCTTCTTTAGGCACTGCACAGTATTGAACAGTCTGATTTTTCCATTGTTGAAATGCTAAAAGTATTTAGCGGTAGTCCATAACTCCACATCAAAGCTGCATGTTTGATCTCAGATAAAACTGCTATCAGGTGCTGTGTGCCCGGAGGGAAAGGATGGGCTAACTCAATCAGGATTGTTCACATTTCTCTTGCATTAGTTGTTTGCGTAGTCGGTTCACATTTGCAGGCCACACCCAACAGAGCACTGGTTCTCTACTGCAGTTTAAGAGATGAGAATTTGATGGGTCATTACGCCTTCTTTATTTGTTAGTGCTTGATCCATGAACAAAACCGTGACCCCCTCCATTTCTCACTCACTGCTCACAGAAGGACTATACTTTCAGTCTCAGCCCGTTTCTTTCCCCCTCCCCACTTCTGGGAGAATCCTGTTTGTCCAGTCTTGCGAGGTGTGTGTGTGTGTGTGTGTGTGTGTGTGTGAAACTCCGGATTGATCCCCGGGGAGGTGGGTAGTTGAAGGAGGAAGTGATACTGACGAGCGACGTCATGACATCATGTGACTGTAGTACCCCTAACCCTGTGACTGTAGTACCCCTAACCCTGTGACTGTAGTACCCCTAACACTGTGACTGTAGTACCCCTAACCCTGTGACTGTAGTACCCCTAACCCTGTGACTGTAGTACCCCCTAACCCTGTGACTGTAGTACCATTGACATCAGATGCTAAGTTGGGCTCAGCTGACTCGCTCCTGTATCCCTCCGGCCCACACCGTTAGAGCACCCGTGACCTGTGCACATGCATTACACTCCTGCTTCAGTCCATCTGCGGGCATCATGATGACATTACCATCAGCCTTGGAGCTGGAATCAGTGCAAGCTGTTAGGCTGCTACAAGACAGAAGACATGTCAATTGTTGTCGTCAAACACTGCCTTCACATTGATTGGTTCTCTAATATTGATCATTGATACTGTACTCCCTTTAGCCTATACATGTAACTGAACAAATGCTTGTCAGTCTTAAAATAAGTGGTTTGTTCATTTTGAAACGGCGGTAAAGCTAACCTAGTCTGACCTTTATCTTGACTTTGTGCTGAAATGTACCCACTGCATCAACGATGACGATAACAGCAGTTGATGATAAGACTAAAAGCCTGTTTGCTTATTGCTGCAGCTGAGGTTCGTAAGCTGCGTCGGAGAGCTTCGCTTGCTGTGATACATGTTCCTCAGAATTCAATCCAGCTGTGACAACATACCGGACACACAGACTTGAGATTCACCACGCATGTAGGCTACACATGTTATCTGACTGCTACCACTGTCTGAACTGTGATGTTGTTGTATGTGTGAAGTTGTGGAACATCTCTGGGGTGTGGTGGGGGGAGCTCAGTATGGCACTAATAAAGCAGGGCTGGGTAGGACAGGCTCCAGAGACTAGTTTTCTATAACAGTTTCCTCGTACCGAACCACTTTCTCACCGTCATTCTTTTGTCAACTCCCTTTTTCTTTTCTGTTTCTTTGTTTCTCATTCCCCCTTTTCCCCTATGCTGAAGGTGTTGCGTTATCTTTAGGTCTAGTTCTTTCACTATCCCACTGGTTTGTCTGTCAGGGCAGGCTGTCTGTATGACTTCAATTCTAAAGGAATAGATCAAGTCTGGTCCATTCGATGACTTGAGCATTGAAGTCTTTTGAGCTTGGGCCAGATCTGATTCTATAGTTGGACCTTGATCAAAGCAGAAAACAGATGTGACTATGAGGTCTGTGAGTTCAGATATCAATTTCATTGTCTGACATTAGAGAAATACTGGATTTGATGGTGTTACTGAAACAGTTTAATTATGTCTTGTATTTTTTCTATGTTCTTCAACGCTGGGTTTTCATTCTAATGACAACTGCCAAAATAAGCCATTTCCAACTAAACACCTTTAACAGGTCTTGACTTGCCCGTCACTTTCCTTGGTATGACTAATGCAGTGAGTTTACATGTAGGCCTAATTGCATTAAAACATAAATTAAATCCCAAACATTTGTGAATCTGTTTACTAATTAAAACAATCTTGTGGTTGCAAATAGCTGTACCTCATGTTTCCTTCAGTGAGGAAAACCACCCTCTGAAGTCCACACAGAGAAACAAGAGAGATTGCAAAACTGAGTCGCCCGCACATTCCGTTTTAGCTAGTTGGCCTATCATGTTCACAGCCAGATCGCAGCTCACTGAGACTTAACTGCAGTCAGTTTAACTGCAGTCTCTCTCTGCCTTTTCTCTTCTCTTCCTTGATTTATTCAACTCCAAACTTAAAACTCTAGGTTATGGTTGGTTTTCTTTCTTTCAAGCTGTCTCAACCAAACCTGAGCACATTTCACTATGATTCCTATTGCCACAGAATTAAAGCCAACCGGACTACACTGAGGATCTCTTCTCACATGGTCTCTCCTAGCATATGGGCCTTTTTCAATGGAAAAAACACATTGATTATGAGGTTGGCTGTCCAGAGAAATGTGCTTCTAGCGGAAACAGCCTTGCGTCCGAATAACAGCTTTGTGTTGCTTTACAGCTAGTGGATCCCAGTGGATCCCTTCATTTAGGTGGGTGGAGGTGGAGGTGTACTTCTATGGGCATATATGAAACCCTCTGTGACATGGCTTGTTAAAAGGGCTAAATAGAATTGGATTTGACTTTCATCAAGCCTGAATATGCTACTAATGACATACAAAAAGTCAAAGGGAGTGTTGATGGTTTGCTGACATGTTTGTGTTTTCCCATGCATCGGAGGAGAAGCTGCATTAATCATTTGGTATGAACACGTGTTAAGTGGGGATTGCTATGTTGCTGGTTGGTGCACATACACCTAGCATGGAGCTGCACAATTTACAGACAGCAGGACGGAGGAAGAAAAGATTAGTTCTAGGAAGGATCATCCACCTGTGTGTTGTCATGACAGCAAATTCCTTAGAGTGCAGTAGAGTGGGGGTAACCATAGCATTGCTTTGGTTTGGCATTCATTGAGACCTTAAATACTATCAAATTGAAGCTGACTGTCTGCCCTTCAATCTCCCCGTGCATCACTACCAAGCCCAAAGTAGTGGGGCACAGAGCCAAAGTAAAAAGTGGGTCACCATTCAGATACTATACTTTGTGTCAAATACATCTAGTTCTTATAAAATATTAGATAACACATATGTTTCATCCCAAAAAGCTTGTGAAGATCTATAGATCAAGCATCTTTTGTTGGTTGTGGATATAGAAATCTGGAAATGGTGATTCAGCTCTCCTTCCCATCTCATCTCCCGTCCCCTTAAGGCCCCTTTTCCCACTTCCTTTATATCTGGTTAAGAACATTCTCCTCATGTGGAAAACAATATATTAATGTAGGTCAACTAAACACTACAGACTGTTTAACATGGCGTCCACTGTCACAACAGGGAAGTGCCCTAGATGCCTGACAAACATTCAAATGAGCGATCTTAATGTGGCTTTTCGGACAGAAACCGGTGTCTAGATTCAAGTCGAGGCACAATCTCATGAAATTGCAGTCTGGCCACCTGCCAGCCTGCTGCTGCTGTGTTCCATAGTTACTGAGTGATGTCATCGCAGGGAGGGCCGAATGTGGCAACAACTTGGTTTCCTTCAGCAATGGTGAGGAGTTTGGTGTGCCTCCATAGCCTTGCTAAGATCACATCATTTCTTGTTTTTGTTTCCTCCTGTTCCTGTTCGTTCCTCCTCCCTCCCATTTGCTAGTTACTCAGGTTCTGTTGTCTAGTGATCCTTGATGATTGACTACGTTACGATAAAGGTGCCTTACAAAAACTTTGTTAAAGGTTTTTCCAAGTCTACATAAACCCATACAGGTCTAGTTCCAGTATAAGATTCACAAGCAGATTCCATGAGGAATTATGATTAAAAATAGCACCTTTACACTGGACTGATAGACGGAACGTTCGGCTTGTGATGGAGGAGTTCTGAGGCAATCTGTGAGCTCTGCTTCGTCTGGGGTTTACTGGAACCTAAAGAACCTTCTGTTCTCAAAGCGACGGTCTCTATGTGCCAACCTCAATTTGATGTCCAATCACACTACCTAGATAATGTGCTTGCCCTCTGCCGCTATGTGAGAGAGGTCACTTGTTTACTAAGCTTGGAAGGTTTTTGTGCACTGCACTTGCATGGGAGGAGACCTCCAGTGTAACTTGTCTAGCTAGACACTCCTCATGACTGTCGTGTTCCCGTCCTGCAGGTGCGTTCGCCAAGGTGAAGGAGAGCCAGAGGATGAGCGACGAAGGGAAGATGGAGCAGGACGAGGCGGATGGTGTTCGCAAGCGCTGCCGAACGGTGGGGTTTGCTTTGCAAGCTGAGATGAACCACTTCCATGGGCGCCGGGAAGTGGACTTCAAGGAGATGATGCAGGCCTACCTCAAAGAGCAGATCGCCTTCTATCAGCGCGTGGGCCAGCAGCTGGAACGCACCCTGCACATGTACGACACCCTGTAGAGCCGAAGGTCGCGTCTCTGTCGGTCTGGTTAACAGTGACGCCCTGTCCAAATAGGATTCATGGTTTTCTAACCAGCATTAGAATACTGGGAATTGGGTTTTGGATATGGTTGAACGATGCAATCACAACACAATGGTAGCATTTCTGAAGAGGTTGACAGCTAATACTAAAACTATAAAATCTGTTAGGGGTAAGCCTATTTAACTTGTTAGAGGCAAAGTGTGAGTTTGATGCCAGATGTGAGAGATTTGGGAACCTAGATGGTTATGCCTCCCAGACATAGAACATGTAGCTGGTTTTTGCACACATTTCCAGGGAGTGTCATCATGTTATGCAAATTTTAAAAGACATTTAGAAGAATCTTTATAGGCTCCAGTTAGCATCAGCCCTCCAAACTTCGAACCGGCTATTTATAGCAGCAAAAACTTCACAAAACCCACATTACGACGGTCTTATCAGGCATTGGGTCACATTTTCTTATACAAAAGCACTGGCCAAACGTAACAGATAGATGGAGTAAATTATTTACTTATGTCACATCAGGAATACGTGACTATGTGCATTGAATTACCTGCAGTTTGATTGAAATATAATCAAGTGCTTGGTGACACTATGAACACTTGAATCTCAAGGTATGGGTGAAGTGGGTTTTTCAGGGACAAGTGGATGTAAATATGAGTCGTGATTTACTAACATCTCAACTACATTTCTCATATTCCACATCCACTTAAACCTAGAAAACACACTGCCACGTACCCATAACCCACTTGTGTAATAACTTAGTTATATTATACTGTACTTTGTGATTTCATAGCAGTTCTATATAACTTATTATTACCACAGGTTTTACAATGTAGTTGCTTGGTGTAAGGCTTTATAATGTGTTCTGCTATAGTAGTACATAAAACACCCCAAAGCCACAACACAGGCTGTGTTAAGAAAGTCGATTCTGGTATGTTACCCTCATGCAGTGCAGTGGTCGAGCAATATGTGTTTGTGTTGAAAAGTTGTATTTCTTGGCAGGGACCATTTCCAGTTTAAATACAAACATTATGATGCTTGAAGAGAACAACTAAGGGCTCAGCTGACTGGATGATGTAGCCTAACTTTCTTTGTACTCAAGTTCAAATCCTAGACAAGACAGAATTGTGCCTGTTGAAAGTTAGTGGGTTCCGAGCAACTGTAGGAGCTTCAGATTAATTAGTAAGGCTGTCAACTACTTAAATTTGAGAGCAAGGTGGAGCATTGACCTGCGGATCAAGAGCTTGCAGGTCCAAAAGCCCACCTGTGTCTAGCTTTGTGTTCTTCAACCTGAAGCTACCAAGTGAACTTTAATAATGTACAAGGAATACATTTGAGACAAGCATGTCAGTTTTGGTGTCAGTAAAAACATTGAAAGGTGTGTTGTGGTTTGGTTACCTTCGACAGCCATAATAATTACAAATATAATGTTCTTTGTGTGGTTTTAGTTAAAGAAGTGCCTTAAGAAACCAAGGCATGTTAGTGTGTATGTGTTCAAGACTTCATCTGATTCTTCTTTTTTGAAGAGAAATGGAGCCCTGAATTTCCTGTTCTTCAGTTTGCACAGTTCTTTAACTGGTGGACCTGTGTGTGTGTGTGCATCAGAGGGAAAAAGTTGAGAGTGCATGCAGGGGAATATGTACAGTATGCTGTAGATTGGTCCAAATTAAACCAGTCTGTTAATTACCTAATGATTCCAAACAAATAATTGTCTCCGAATATATACTATACTGATTGTTTTTTTATCAAAGTAAACATCATATAGGAATGTGTGGTTGAGTTTTTTTCAGGTTTATATGAATCAGTTGAGGGGTAGCTTAACCTAAGACAGCGCCACATTCAAGTTATTCCATGTATTGCGCAACAGTTCAAGTCATATTTCTCTACCAGGTTTGTGATTATTTAACTAGTTATTTTCTTTTGTGCTGTTAAGCATTATTATTAGTATTATGCAAAGTGTTCTTAGACTACAGAATATGTGTCCTGTCTGAACCTGTGCATTGCTTTTAAATGATCAGCTCTTATTTCCAGTTATACACATATTGTAGTTAAAACAATCCAAAAACAATAATAGATGGAAGTGCATTAATTATATGTTTAGAATTCATTCTGTGTAGAGTTATAGCAGTCACACCTGCCAAGGCACCCCATGTCAGCTCTGGTGTACATGGTTCACATTCCCATCCAGATGGGTGACTACATTCCAGGTGTTGAATCTCTTAAAATATTTTTTGCTTTTCTTTTTTCTGTTGTCTCTTTTTGCACAAGACCAAAGTAAATCCATTACTTTCCACTGGACTATTTTTAATTTGTTTTTATGCTGAAGGGTCTTAATTGCTTATAGTTAACTCCCTTGATTCTTAAGTGTTTTTTCTCATTTGCTATTTGAATGCAAATGTGAGGATAAAAAAAAACACTTTGAAATGGGAGATGAGAAGGATTTTCTTTGATGACTGCAAAACACGTTGTCTTTTTTACGACAACCACTGGCAGCCAGATAATAAAGACATTCCCTAAATGTTGACAGTTATTTAGTGTTTGGTGAGGGGAAGCATTTTCTGGTTGCACACATGACTTAATCTTGAAGAGGATGTGTGAAATGGGGGGCTGATACATGAAGTGTTTATCAGAGGACTAGTGTTACAGTTGGAGGCTCTACATTTTAATAAAAGAAATTATAATGATGTGTTTTGTTCATCTCTGCAGCAGTGTGTTGGGTGTATTTTCTATTTTTTTTTACCAACAAATATTCGGTGTAAAAGTGTCCTATCAATAAATGAATGGGTTCAACTTTGCAGGATGCAGACCCATTCACACACAGCAGTTTTAAAAGCAGGTATCCTAATACTTCTTTAAAAAAACAGAAGTATACACGGCTGTCTAGCTGTTTCCAGTCTGCAGAGCTTTGAGACGTACCAGCAGTTTTCTATAAAACACTGCATGCTGGGAACTGCACTGGAGGCCAGGCTGCTTTAGGTATTTCAAAAGAGTTGCCTGGGGAACAGGAAGATGGAATGCTACAAGCAGATTCTTTAATGTAGTTCACTTACTGAGAGTTGGCTGTGAAATACAAACAGGCCTAATGTAGGCTTAATATACCTAAATAATAAGAAGCCTTTGTTGTAAAGCAATACCAATATGAACACCATGATTGTACATGAGCATTAACCCCGCTACACACACACCACACACACACAGGCATCCTAGTTAAAGCCGTCCCACCCGCATTTGACCACAGGCCTGCGCCTCTGAGATAATATAATAACCAAACAGCATGGCGGGAAAGCAGGCTGTCCTGACAGATGCTCTATGGTCATGCATGTTATGATCTGCACCAGCGTCTTGCAGAACCACAACAGATGGTCATGGTCCTGACACAGGGTGCTTGTTTTACTCCTCTTCCAACACTACTGTCCCACGCCTTGACCCACACCTCGTCAGGGAGCTCATTAACAGAAATGAGCAAAAATATACCCATACCCTTTGACCTCTCTGTCTCTAAATCTAAACGTTGTATCATTAGCCCAGGGCAACAGTCACTTGTATTCTTACTGTTTACAAATGAGTTGAAAACGTTACTTTAAACTACATGTTACACTGTCAGTCAACAGGAGTAACCACAGCAGTTCCCTCTTGGGTATATATTTTATTAAATCTATGTTGATTTACTGTGTTATTTGCTAACCAGGAAGCACAGTGTGTAAAGGATCTGCGCTGCTTTGGTTTTCATCTCTATGGTTCAAGTAGTCACAACCTCTGGCAGTCTCTCTCCCTCACCCAGCAAACTGTTATCGACTATTTGTGGAGGAGGGGCATCTATTTAGAGCACACAGATGTATGGATATTCCATGGAACCTAGAGGGGACATGTGACATTCTAGGGATAAGGGGCCATTGCAGCTCCAGCTTCCTTCTGGAAAGTTCCAGTATTACGTATGTAAAAGAAATCCTGACACTTAAACATCTCCCTTGAGTTTATATCCTGAAGTGATGACATCACCAGAGAGGACGTTGAGAGGCATCATAAGAGGTTTTTTGTTCACAAAAAGCACAACAAAATTTACATTTGAAGCATTTAAAAGGAGAAGCAAGTTGTGTTTCCTCCCTGAAACCTATACTAAACATTTTGAACGAGTGACTGGATGTGCCAAACAGACACACGAGTCTCCAGGGACAACTTCCAACTCTGACTCCTCTTTCATTGGACGTTCCGCTTCGCTCTGTGTCAGACAAGAAGTTCTCTCTGGAGACAGCAGCCACTTCCTCAGAACACAGAGTCTGCATTCCTGCGATCCTGTCTGACCGTTATAAACAACATTCCAGCTTGGGAAAGAAACCACAGCACTGTGGTTATAAAACAAATAATGTATTATTTGACATATGTTGTAATCTTCCTCATATGAGTTCGCTGTAAAGTGACAGTGGAGATCTTCACATGAGGACATGTTTGTTTTGTTTAATGTTTTCGAAGTACGTATTTCCTGTCTCTCTCTCTGTTTTCCTAATCACCGGACACTTTTTCATTTGTGGTACGCGGCCCACAGACAGGAATACACGCCCCCGTTGTTTTAAGCCAGTCTCTTTAACTGCTAACCCAGGAGATTTACTGTCTGCGCAGTGCAAATGCTAAAATGTGGTCTTTGGACAGTGGGGACTGAAGTGGAGTTATCTTGTTCTCAAATATACCTTTAAATTGATTTAGCATTGGACATCCGGTTGCCTCCCCAGCACTTTACTTTTAGTAAACTTATTACGTATTACAAGCTATTAAATCATTGAATTGTGAATTGAGATGTCGGTATCATATTAAGACATTGTAAAAGTACACATTGAATGCCGTTCGTTTTAAATTACTTGGGAAATGCATAGGTGTGAATCCACCACTGTCTGTGTCTCACTCATGTTATGAAGTACCTCTAGCTTCAGCAGCCTAAGTGGATTTCCAGACGTGCTCTCTTCCAGCTTCACAGCTACAGACCCTTTCCTGTCTGCTCACTCCCAGCCCCTTCATCCTCAATCAGCTGGCATGGGGGACGACACAGCCCAGATCAGAAGAGGCAAACCCAGTGCTCTTCTCAGGGCGTCCACCCGGGTCATTTCCTGCCAAACCCATTCTCCTGGACCCCTTCGTGGGTTTGGGGGTGGGGGGATGTTATGTTAGATTGAGTTGTGCTTTTCTTGGCTTTCTGGTCTTGCAATCAACCACAGAGTAAGAATCACAGAGTAAGAATCACAGACAGACACACGGACACTGTGTCGGCTGCCATGTGCTCACACACACACAGCTGCACACACAAGGGCTGCACACTGCACACACACAGAGAGCATGCATACACAGCTGCACATGCACACACAGAGAGCATGTTCAGAGGGGCAGGTGCTCTGTGGACCCTCGATGGAACAAGGCTGCACACGACTGGGTCAGGATTATTATAGTTGAATGTTCATACTTACATGATTTCATATCAGGTTGGTTAGCTGGAAATGTTTGGCTGCTTTTTGACTGTGGTCCTTAGCTGCTATGACAGCATGTCACATGACGCACCGTGCTCCGAGTTTGAGACATTTGGTCTCAGAAGATAAGATGCCTCTGTACACCTCACAGATAACCATACCACTGCAATCTGCTCTCATCATTGATTGATATGATCCCATAAGGACTATTATTATGTCTAAATGGAACGCCGTGTATGATGTCAGAAGCCTGTGTTATCTGTCAACTGATCAAAGACACTGACTAAATACCAAAAGTTATTATCATATCACATGACTGAATACAAAGTTATAGAATACCTTGCGGGACCATCAAGAGGAACAGAAAAAACATGATTAAAACAGCCACACCTGTGTTGAGACAGAACTCAACAATCCTTGAAGGATTTTCCAGAAAACAAAAACCTTTGTAGGAAAAAATGAATAATATGACTGCTCAAACATGGCTATTTAACACTGATGAAGGACTTGTCTTGTTCCTGGAAAATCACTCTTGCACCCTTATTCCATCTAGTGTCCAAACATGTGTATGACACACTAAACATTTAAATTATTGAAATCATCAGTACCTCCAGGAATAATCAGATTATAATTTCTAGCAAGAAAGTTCTAAAATCACTAGATTGTGATGGTGTGATGGTGATTGATAAAACATGCTTTAGACATGGCCAAAAATGTTCTTTCAAGCAAATACAAACAATCTGGTTAAATCTCTCAATCCCTATTTCTTAAAGAGTGAATCAGTTTCACTCTTTAGTTTATGCAAATACTTAAGTATTAACAATTGAACGTAAGATGTTAATTGCAGTTCGCTTGTTGAATAGAGCTGTTTGCACACATATACAATAATAGCTTTTTTTTAATGTCCAGAACCATATAGAACTCTTTTTTTCATTTCTAATAGAAACCACTTTCAACAAAAGCATTGCTTGAGTGGAGCATGTTTATTTGAGCTCACATGAACATACAAATTGGTTCTAACATTCTCTTCAAGGTTCCCCATAGGACGTATAATCTAGAAAATATTAACTGTAAATTGTTATGGGTACAGCTTTTCAATTATTGATCATCTATAAACATATCTCGTAAAAGTGTAGAATGTACCGTTTTGCTTTTCTCATTAAAATTGAAACATGGAACGCAATACTAGATCATGACTAAAAAGTCAGAATGCAAAATTGTAGGTAATGTAACAAGTGGACCACTTAAAACCAAGCAGTTTTTGAATGTCTGTAGAAATACCTGGGCTTTCTTCTCATGAAAACCATTAGCCTTTGCATTTATTCAATCTTAATTATGAAACATTTTACTTGAACAGTGTTGAATGACCTTACTGCTGCTGCCAGTCCACTGAGGCTGTGAAGGTAGCCACTGTGCCACAAGGCTGTGAAGGTAGCCACTGTGCCACAAGGCTGTGAAGGTAGCCACTGTGCCACAGAGGCTGTGAAGGTAGCCACTGTGCCACAAGGCTGTGAAGGTAGCCACTGTGCCACAAGGCTGTGAAGCTGGCCACTGTGCCACAAGGCTGTGAAGGTAGCCACTGTACCACAGAGGCTGTGAAGGTAGCCACTGTGCCACAGAGGCTGTGAAGGTAGCCACTGTGCCACAGAGGCTGTGAAGGTAGCCACTGTGCCACAGAGGCTGTGAAGGTAGCCACTGTGCCACAGAGGCTGTGAAGGTAGCCAGCCACTGTGCCACAGAGGCTGTGAAGCTGGCCACTGTGCTACAAGGCTGTGAAGGTAGCCACTGTGCCACAGGGTCTGTGAAGGTAGCCACTGTGCTGCCTGGGCTACCATGTCATCTTCAGTCAGTGCCAGAAGTCAGTCCAGTGATTCAAAGCAAGCAGTTATGCATGAATACACCAAAAGTATGTAAAAGTGGTAAAAATATCATAATTTGCTAATGCTATATATTTACAAAGTATTTCATGAATTTAAAAGAGTTTTGAATGAAAGCACATGGCTTTGTGAGTACATTGTTCTATAGCATTTTCGATGGTACAAAGTTTACACAATATTGTATAAATACAGAAAATTTGACAAAGTCTTGGCTGAAGAAATGATGAAGATAACAAAAAGAAATGGATAGCATGTGTAACACATGGAAAACCCTCAATGAGCTGAATTATGTACAAACATATTCACTATATTTGAATCAAACTACTAATAAGCTGCTAAACCTTTAACCATTTTATATATGCACAGAATGAATATTGGCATATAATAGAATACAGAATACGTTTTAAGAGCACACACCATACTTTTGCAAACATTTAACATGTTTATGTCCTTATTTGTGCTCTGTGAAAAAGAGAAGAAATGCCTGACAGGTTTCCTACAATAAATAGACAAGGAGAAACACTTGGATTAAATGGCTGCCTCTTGTTTGCCAATATCATGATACAGTGTTTTAAGACCTGAGGTTCAGCACACCAATAATTTGCAATAATAAAAATGACCAATATTTTCAAAACATACAACCAATTTCTTAATAATACTGTGACAAGAGGTCTTTTAATACCGAAGGGAATGCTTTAGGGACACATTCCAAACACTACTAGGATTTACTACTTCCTGTTTATGCGTTGGGCTTTCATACCCAGTACTGGTTGCTTTTCATGGCCGGGTCTGTCCGACAGTGTTGCAGTAACTCTGGATCTGCGTCTTTGGAGTCCATGTTGGACAGAGGAATGCTGTTTGCTGGGTCCGTTTTCCTAAAGGTCTCCTGAGTACTGACCTCTCCATTTTTGGGCTTGGAGGTCGCCACCATCTGTACGTTGTGCTTGCCAGTCTTGTTGCGACGCACTAAGTAATACGCACACATCGCTGCAAGGAGCAGGAGGAGGATGACCAGGATGGGGATGAGGATGGACCAGAGGTTGTTTCGACGGGACAGCACTGGTTTCCTGTGTGAGGCAGAGTCAGCAGAGGCAGTGGTGAGGCCGTCTCCGTGGGGCCAGTCCATGTTGCCCCTCCATCGGGGGCTCGGGGCAGTGGCGAGTGGATATCCACTGGGGAGGTCGTTGCTGTCAATCCAGTTGGACTCTGGAGGGACTCTGAGGAGTGTGACAGGGTACACCCCCGAGGCATTGTAGGGCGAGGTTCTGAACGACAGGACACATTCAGCAGGAGGGACCCCATAGGCCTTAAGCAGGAAGCGAGCCTCGTCATGATCTACACCACCTTGTGATCGTTCCGTGCTGTTCAGGATCTCCAGAACAACCCCACCCTCGTCCAGCTCTTTCTGGGTGAACATGTCGACAGGCTGGCCAGCTCCGGAACCTCCAGGCCTCACAAAGCGAGCCCCACGAGGATGCTGGATGACGCTAAACGTCGGGGACGACCTGGTCTTATTGGCCAGAGCTGTAGCATCCAGCAGCTTCCTGTCCAGCTGAACAGTGGCACCGCGCGGTAAGAGAGGAGTCTGGGCGATGTCGACGAGAGGTTTGACTGTGATGTTGAGGACCGACGAGACATTAGCTGCTCGGCTCCTGACTACGAAGGCCACGCTGTCTCGTGGTGAAGTCGACTTGATGAAGCGAACACTAACGCGTCCTTCGTTGATCTGCGTTTGGGTGAATGCAGAAGTGGGCTGGCGATCAACCATAACAGCAGCAAACTTTGGGACGTTGGTGATCTTGTAGAGGATGTCCTCCTCGATTGGACCTCCCGTGGTAGCCTTAAGCATGTCCTCCGTCACCAGTGTCTCGTCGTCTCCCTGCTGTACCTGGATCT
This sequence comes from Mallotus villosus, assembly GCA_903064625.1. Classification (NCBI taxonomy): domain Eukaryota; kingdom Metazoa; phylum Chordata; class Actinopteri; order Osmeriformes; family Salangidae; genus Mallotus; species Mallotus villosus. The sequence goes on along the minus strand of CAEFZP010002805.1, from coordinate 115,008 downwards.
CTAGAGCTTTGGCCAGGACCAGCGTCCGTGCCAGCACGCCGATGTGAAGCGTGTACGACTCTGTGCGGTGTTTCCCGTCTGACACTGTAAACTCCATGAAACCATCAACCAGGCTGCCATCACTGGCAAATCCAACCTGACCCTTGTTTACTGCATCCTGGGTGAACTCCGAGATGGGATCCATCGTCTGCGTGTCCAACAGCTGCCCGTTGGTCGGGGCTTTGGTGACAGTGAAGCGCACCTCATCGGGGGTACTGTCCTCATCCCTGGTGTTGAGGTGTTTCTGTGTGAGGATGGTCACGGAGCCTTGGAGAACCTCCAGAAGCATGTCCAAGGTGACCAGCTCGGGGGGGCTGGAGTCACGGCGACGGATGGAGATGTTGAAGATCTCTTCAAGGACCACTGACTTAGCTGGCAGTCGCACCCTGCGACCCTGGGCGTGCAGACGCACCCGGAAGCCAAAGCTGTCAAAAGAGGCTCCAGAGTCATCATGGGCATATTCCACTTCACCCTGAACAACATCTTCCTGCATGAAGTACGGGGTGTCTCTGGGCAGGTCTAGACCTCCCAGGGTAATTTGTCCATGGGCTGGGAAGCGGTGAACCTCAAAGACCACATCCACATCCCCTTGTTCTGATTCTCTGAATGAGTCGGCCAGCAGGTTGGAGGCATCCAAGATGGTACTGTCAATGGCTTTCCTCTGACCTTGCACAATTTCCAGACCTAATGAAGAGGAAAAACGATTCAAATCGCTGTTCATGCAAGAACTTTTTACGACTAAAGTCAAATGATAAATGCAATTCTCGAATTATAAATGAAATTGTCTAATAATAAATGAAAATACTCAAACCACACGTCAACATTCGCAATTTCCTTTAGTTCGACAGGTTTTCAAGTTTCATGTTTTATTACCGTCTCGTTCAAGTGAAAGTACTTTAGACACGCGTCACTTTTCAGTTGACCCACCTTTGTTCCTCCAGAGCCGTGAGGAGACGTTGCGGTTAGCTGCAGAGTAGGACACGGTGATGGGGAGGACGTGGTGCACCACTTGGGCCGGTGGGGAGGACAGGAGGAGCATGATGGAGTCTCTCACCAACCAGATGGGCTCCACAGGCAGCTGGTGCTCATAGAACACAGCACCTGCTTCCAGCTGTGTGAGGGGCACTGTGTTAGAAATAATGTTCAAATCTAGTAATAAGCTTTGAAAAAAGTAGTAATGACATAGGCCTTGACGTCTGTAAATGGAAAAAAAGGACTAATTGTTGATGAATTTGCAGAGAATCACAATACCTCTGTTTGAGAAAAGTGGTTAATCTCCTCAAACAGATTCTTGTCCTTTGCTATGATGAGTCTTCCCAGACGAGGCGGCCGTATGAGAGAGTAGCTGATCTCATGTCCGTCCTCGTTGGTCACCGCCCCCAGATTGGCGCTGGAGATAAGTTGTCTTGTTCCTGGAAGAGTGGAAAAACTGACCTCTTAATATTCTCAGGAGAGTAGGGAACACGTGCAAGTCATGTTAACTGAGCAAACAACTACAGTATATCTCAAATTAATCATTTACTTATTTCCTGTTTCATAACCTTCATAACCTATCTTGGGAGACCCTGATGTTTTGGAAGATGGGATTCAAATAAAACCAAGCATTATCACCTGGAAAAACCATCAGCTCCTCCTGTGTTACCATGGTGATGGTGCGCTCTCTCGCCGTGACGACGAAGCGGTAGAGCGGTGACGTGTGCTCTCCATCTGTCACGGTGAAACTGAAGCCTCCGGAATCCAGCCCTGTCAAGCAGACACAGTTCATTGCTGTAGCTGCGATTGCAATTACCACGTGTTCGCAAGCCTAAACCAACTGTGAGAGAACAATCTGTCAGTCAGTCATTTTCAATCAAGTGGCTGTCACAGTTTGTTTGCTCAACACAACAACAGGAAAGGTCAATGTCACAATCTAATAAGCCTTACCTTCGTGGATGAAAATCACCTCTCCATTAGTAATTTGAGCCTGTGTAAAGTTAAGGAGGCTTTCTTCAGGGGATTCTTTCAGGGCTACCATTCCATTGGTTGGGGACTCAACGGAATATACCAAGTCTTCTGCGGGGGTATCTGCATCTTCAGTGTTCAACATGTTAGGTGTTATGTCTGCCTCCTCTCCAGCCAGGAGCTGAAACAAATAAGCAAGAAGCAAAGCAACAGTACGGTTAACAGTGACGTGTTTAAACGTTTCGTATTATGTGTGACATTCAACTTCAGGATTGTACATAAAAAAATCTACTCCAATTTAATCCATTTGTCTACAAATAATGTACATTTACAAATAAAGAAGTACTAAGTGTGAATTGGGGGGACAAATAGCTTGTTGAAATGGTAATAGCAGACTGTGTGGACAGGAGAAGATGAGGCGTGTTGTATTGGAAGAAGAACTCTCCCTTGGTGAAGTGGTTTTGATGGACTTATCGATTGCTCCACTTGCAAAATTGAACATCATTTCAAAGAGATTGACCAGGTCTACTGAATGTTTAAAATAACTGGGATGAGCTAGATGAAGACTGGGCAGGCAGAACATATCGATCTTCTCAAGGCATCCTTCTTTTCTTCTCTGTTTACCTCCTCTCTCTCCCCCTCACAAGATTAAGATCAAAGATGTCCGCCAGGAAGGGCAACCCAGCAGGTGAGCATCAGAAACAGCCAGATGATCACATGCATACTGACTTACTGATACATATTTTGTGAATGTCTTCTACTACAACATATCAATATTGTATAAGCTTGAAGACAACATCCATCTCAATGGATCCACAGGATCAATTTATTCACTCAATTTATGCAAGGACATTTAAGGATTTTATAAAATGTTTATGAACTATAGTTCTTTCATTTAAGAAATAACCTTTAAGTGTGAAATGAAAAATATTTACCAGGAGGGTTGGACACTGTGCATGACATGAAAATACAATAATTTCATAATTTTCTCTAGACCAATGGCATTTGTAAATGTTTAATGTTTTATAAATGTGTGTTATTTGTTAATGGATTTCCATATCTTAAATGGCTTTGATCACAAGCTTAATGTTGGATTGCTCCTTGTGTGTTCATGTTATATCAAGTACAAAATATGCACTATTTATTTGTACATCATTTTTTGTTTTAAAATAATCAATGCTAAACAATATGTACAAATCTAATGACACTGACCCTTCATGATATATATAATAGTGTGGGAATGTAAGAAAATACTTGGTAAGTAGTTTTTCTTTTTTGTTCTATGGAACATTCCACTAGAGGGCTACATCCCCTCATAATCGCCAGGAAGCTCACCAAGGTTTGTAGGTTAGCTGCAAATAAATTGAGTTGGAAATGGATTGTTTATACCACGATCAGTGCATCATACACAGGAGTGGAAAGGTGGCAAGATTGAACAATTGATAACATTTCCTTCCGTGCTAACAAAAGTGTCAGGATTTGTCAAGTGGGTTCGTCAGACTCAATGGAATAGGCTTGTCAGTTGGCAGTCTCAACTAGAGGGAGCAGCATGTCTGAAGTTACAATGCATCTCATTAAGGTATATCCCCTTTTTGGCATCATATACAACTCATAGAATAATGGAAATAGAGAATGGAAGAGCTTCTTTGAGACGGCTAGACGGCTAGACGGCTATTGACTGTGAATGATTGAATTGGTGAATTCTATATAGGACATTATCTTTCACCTTAATACTAGACATAAAAGAGAGAAAGAAGCACTCAAAATGTACGTTTGAGAGTTCTAATATGCCAGCTGGGTAAAGTACAACACACACACTTTTACCCATATAAAGAAAAGGAGAGAGAGAGAGAGAGAGAGAGAGAGAGAGAGAGAATGAGAGAGAGAGAGAGGAGAGGAGAGAGAGGGAGAGAGAGAGGGAATGAGAGAAAGAGAGGGAATGAGAGAGACCTAATGGAGACCAGCTGTGTCCTCTGGAGCCAAGCAGAATCTATGGCGATCAAAGTGTGTCATGACAATGTTATCCATTATGTCTGTTCATCTGCTGTAGTACAAACATATCCTGTTTTAAATCACCCCAGCAGCACAACCCAGGTAGGAGGAGCTAACGTAAGTAAACACAAACTGTGTTAGGAAACATGTATGTATAATGATGTACATTTTGTGGTAATAAGATGTTGGGATTGGCTGGCGCCTTGGCTATGCCAAGAGCTTCGGCCGAGTCACCATCTTGGTTTTCCCAAAATACACGTTGCTAAGACTACGCTCAACCACAGACAGAACAGAGAGGCCTGAATGACACCGTTGGTTTCCAGATATGCGAGATGATTATGGTTAACTTTCTCCAACAGTCTTCCAGTCTTCACTGTAGGATTTGCTTGTTAAGCTTTCTTTTTGCCTTGAGAAGTTCACAAGCAACAAAATGCATGAACCTCAATATTAAATGATCGTCTTTGAACAGTGCCAAGTTCCTGACGAATGCATAGAAGAGGTTCAACAAGGGGTTGGTTCAAATGGATTTTATTCATAAGTAATCATCCATCTATGGTGGGAATTTAATGCCTAGTTATCTCACTAATTAGATCAATACAATTGACAAGAACTTGCTACAGTCCCAGTTTGAAAGTTTAATTGTGGTTTAAAAAAGCATCTTAAGGAGAGAGAGAGAGAAAGAGAGAGAGAGAGAGAGCAAGAGAGAGAGAGTGTGAGAGAGAGAGTAATACTTAATACTTCTTACCATCAATCAAAACATCTTACCTCCAGTCCAGTGTTTCGTGTTAGTCTGGGTGGCTCGTCATTAACCGGGATGACAGTCACCGCGAGGGTGAAGGGAATACTGCGCCGCTCGATCTCATAGACTGAGGCGGAGAGGGTAAAACTGTCCTCACCACTCTCTGAGCTGTCATGCATATAGTAGACATGTCCAAGCTTCACCTGCAAAGGAAGGAAAAGCCTTTAAGATTACTGTCAATCCTCAAGCCACAATCATGTTGAGAAAATACTGTTTTGCTGTGTTTCACATCCACTCATATATCCCCATAGGGATTCTTCAATTTTACACCAATGAAAAGTGATATCTCAAGATTAGAGTGAAATAGTTACTATGTGAATCAGAAGCCTACTCCTGCTCCTAAAAGTGAAATAGTTACTATGTGAATCAGAAGCCTACTCCTGCTCCTAAAAATGAAATAGTTACTATGTGAATCAGAAGCCTACTCCTGCTCCTAAAGAGTGAAATAGTTACTATGTGAATCAGAAGCCTACTCCTGCTCCTAAAAGTGAAATAGTTACTATGTGAATCAGAAGCCTACTCCTGCTCCTAAAAGTGAAATAGTTACTATGTGAATCAGAAGCCTACTCCTGCTCCTTAGAGTGAAATAGTTACTATGTGAATCAGAAGCCTACTCCTGCTCCTAAAAGTGAAATAGTTACTATGTGAATCAGAAGCCTACTCCTGCTCCTTAGAGTGAATAGTTACTATGTGAATCAGAAGCCTACTCCTGCTCCTTAGAGTGAAATACGTTACTAGAGTGAATCAGAAGCCTACTCCTGCTCCTAAAGAGTGAAATAGTTACTATGTGAATCAGAAGCCTACTCCTGCTCCTTAGAGTGAATCAGAAGCCTACTCCTGCTCCTTAGAGTGAATCAGAAGCCTACTCCTGCTCCTTAGAGTGAAATAGTTACTATGTGAATCAGAAGCCTACTCCTGCTCCTTAGAGTGAAATAGTTACTATGTGAATCAGAAGCCTACTCCTGCTCCTTAGAGTGAATCAGAAGCCTACTCCTGCTCCTTAGAGGAAGTACACAGAAGCCGCAGATCACTGCCTGACACACATTTTCCATTCCTTCTACTTCCTGGGAAGTAGTCAGTCTTTATTGATGAGAGGGACCTGCACCAGAGTGCAAGGAGAAACTAATGGCTGCCAGATGTGTGTGTGTGTGTGTGTGTGTGTGTGTGTCGTGTCTCTCTCTCTCTCATGCCATTGCACTGGAAAAACACCCTGTGTCATTACTTGTTGGGAAAAGTGAGTGAGACAATCAATCTCTGTTTGAACAATAAACAAAGAGTTTTGGGACTTTTCTGGTCAATCCCTGTCCAGTAATGAGTGAAAGCGCGTCCGCCTTTACTTTAGGGGAACTACACTTTGGTTCCAGAACCTGCCTTGAAGCTTGGCGATGTATGGCCATGTGGCAGTCGTCTGGAGGACGCTATGTCCTGCTAAGACTGTTGGGAACGAGGGAAAGAGCAGTAACAGAAAGATCCCTCATAAAACAGTTTAAAGCCACAAACATTGTCAGTACAACACGTACATGATGTCTATGTTCCTCGTTTTACCCCGCTGCCTTATTTTTAGCCCTGTTCAGATGTTGCTGAATCGTGGCTATGCATTGGTCCCAGTTGAGTTAACCAACACAGTGGGGTCTTTGAGCGGGAGTGGGGTGAGTGCTGGGAGCATTATTACAAGAATATACTCATCCCATTTATTTTGGCTCTAGGCTGTTGAAGGGCACAGTCAGTTTTTCCACAATCCTCGTAGAAGTACAGAGAGGAGAGGAGAGCTCCGTGCTTGTGATTAATGCGGCTTGGTCGCCCTGGACTGCAGAGGCTCTGCTACCAGCAGTGGACTCGTCTGTTTCATTCTTTCCAAGCACGGCTCCTCCGAACCACATGGTTCAAGGAATTCCTCAGAATGTGTATATAAGATGATTGTGGTGTAACTTGGATATTATTCTGGGAGTCCCATGCGATTAAGAAAATAACGAATGTTTAGAAATATAATCTCATTCCTCTATATGTAAATAATGTTGTTTCTAAATGGCACCCACCTCTTCCCAGGTGAAGAAGTTGAGGTCTTGCTCGTCTCCGCCATGGTAACGAATGTTTCCATGGAGAGGTGGCTCCTCCACAATGAACTCAACATTAGCTGAACTGTAGAAGGGGTGTGAGATATTGACAAGCTCCGTGGAAATAACCATCCCGCCACCTTCCTTCACGGTGAAGTTGGCGGTCTGCACAGGGATGAGCCGAGGCACAATGTCGATCTTCACTCGCAGGTCTTCTGCTGTGGTGAAGCCATTACTGACGTCCACTGTAAAGGCATCACTGCCCTGGGGGACCAAAAACGAAACTGAATTGTGTGCAAAAATAACAATGATGTAACAATCAGTAGGCCCGCACAACGTGGTCTGACGGGTACCTGAACAGACGCAGACACATAAAGAATGCGCCCCCTGTTGATGTCCTCCTGGGTGAAGGAATCGATGTAGTCCAAGACCGGGGAAGCTGTGCTGTCTGAGGCGTTAGTCAGCATGACTACATGGCCAAGGCGAGGAGGCTCCTTGATGGTGAAAACCATTTGTTCAGGCAAGATGCCCTGGGAGAGATGCCCTTGCTCTAGCTGATAAGTGAATTGTATGACAGTGAGTTAGTAAAAAAAGAATCTGCACATTTTAATGCATTTACTTAAAACAAGGAACATAGACAGTAACACACATAGCATGCCTGCATGATTATATCAGCTTCACAACAAAACCTTGTGAGTTTTGCCAATGAATTGACAAATTAATTTAGAGAGAAAAGGACTTATAAATATACACATCCATACAATTGTTTGAAATGCATTGTTTGCATGAAATCCACTGTACTTGTTACATTCTCTCCCCTTCTTCAAAGCATGATAAGCATACATTTCTCTCAGTTCATGATATAATGTTATGAGAACAAATATTACCTGAGAATAATGACTTGTAAACAGATAACAAACAAGATAGAGAGTAATTGAGGTTGATGTGAACATACCCTCAGATGATCCTGATCCAACACAGTATGTTCTCCCTCGTAGGAGATGAGGATCTTATTGGCGATGACCTCGGGTTCAGACATGTAACCTTGCTTGGATATCTCTATCCTAAAAGTGCCTTCCTCAGAATGTCCTTTAGCTTGCACAATGAAACCAAACGAGTCCTGGGATCTCAAGCTCTCATCATTGTGCTCATATGACACCACACCCTTTTTCAGATCTTCTTGGGTGAACTGAGTAGCCTCAATCCCGCTTACGATGATCTTTCCATCTGCAGGGGGCAAGATCACCTGATAGAGGAACTCACTGGCATCTCTGATGTCCATGTTGGACTCTGCACCCAAAAATGAGGTGTCAAGGGTCTTGGTGCTACCATGATTGATGACCACCTGGTTGTTGACCACATGCAAGTAGGGCTCGCCCGCCTGGATTTGGAGAAGAGCAGTGGTCTTGTGAAGGCCGTCAGACACCTGAAGCTGGAAACGCTCGCGATCTGCTCCATGGTGCACAAACAGAACATCCTTCTCCCTCAGGTCTGCTTGGGTGAAACGGAAGAGGGGCTGTGATGGGTCAGAGTTTGACACTATGTTTCCTGAGAGGATGCCCTCACGGACGTAGACCAGCTGGGTATCATTAAAACCCGGGTCTTCATCAGTAAATAGAATGTCATCAGTAGTCAACAAATGCTTCCCGTTCCGGACCACGTTGAAGGTTTTATCCACAACCCTGATCGGAACATGGTCATTCTTCGACTGAATGGCTATTCTGAAAACTCCACTCACGGATTCGGGACCATCTGTTTGGATAACGGAACTTCCTATTGTCTGTTCGAATGTCAAGAAATGAAACTCATCATCACTTTTGTCTGAGCCATCATGTTTGTAGATTAGCCTGTCAAGGAGAAGGTCTTCATTGCTGAACATTGTGATTGCACCTTCAAACCTGGGCTGTCCATCTGGGGACTCCCTGATAAGACGACCATGATTGGGGCCTTGTGACACCCGGTAAACAAAGGATGTGGAGCTGGATGTCTGAACCCAGAGATGGTCTTTGTTCAGAATATTCTCCCCACCTTTTAAAACAATCAATTTTTCATTTGTCATTATTGGAATGTCAGAGTCAGCAAGGATTTGGATTGGGTAGGTATACACAGGTGAGTACTGGTTTTCGACAAAGATCTTAAACTTGAACTGGTCCTGGTTGTCAACAGCCTCATGCACCTGGAGGTTGTAGCTGATGTGGCCATTCCAGATGTCCTGTTGGGTGAAGCTATCGTCCTCATTCAGCGCCCTGCCAAGCAGTTGGAGAGTACCCCATGTTGGGGCCTTGACGAGGATGTATCTCACAGATTCAAAGTCTACAGTCTTTCCTTTCACCTCTGCCTGTAGCTCTGTGTGTTTGATTACCTGATTCTTGACTGTCAGCTTTAGGGGAACCATTTTGGACATTTCTATTTGTAAGGGGGTGATTTGGACTAAGAAGGTATTGTTCCACAAGGAGAACTGTCCAAGATGAATGTCAAATTGAATTTCCTCGATCTGAATTTGTCCCTGTTCCGATGAATCGGTGCTAACGTACCTTAGACGATCTTGCTCCAAATCCGAGTGGTGAAATGATGTCACCTTTTTATACACGTCATTGCTTGTGAGAATCTGCAATTCTCCATATCTTAGTGCCTGTGTGACATTATAAACGATATCTCCATCCCGGGGTTGAGCGATGACAGCCAGGTTTTTTAACCCTATTGTGGAGTTGCTTCCTTGAGACAAAAGAAGGCCTGTATTCGTCACAAGGTTCAGTTGGGGTTGTGTGATGGTCAGCTTGAAAGAAGTGGATTGACTTATTGATTGACCGTCAGATACATGCAGAGTTATTCCTGCTCCACTACCACCTTGGTGGACAAAGTATATATTACCATCTTTCAACTGCCTGCAAGTAAACTCACTAATGCCCACTCCAGGTTGCTGTCCATTTTCCAAGAAACCCACATCTCTGGAAGGTTCAGAAGTTATAGTTACTATTATATCATCACAGCGAGTGTCTGAATCTAAAATGTGAATAAGGTTAGGACTTAAGCGAGTGCGTCCATTTTGGGTGATGGAAATGTCTTCTGCACTAAATTGAGGTATGTCATTGACAGGAATGATATCAACTGGAAGGACATACTGATGGGGAGTTTTGAAGCAGTCTGGGAGGTAGCTGTTGCTGTGAGCTACGACATCTAACTGGATTTGATCTCTATACTTTTCATTACCGTCATGGAGATACTTAATTTTCTTGTTGGCCACATCCCAAAGAGTGAACTTCTTTGTGCGTCTACTGTCGATGTTCATATCAAGCAGTCCATACCAAGGATCACTCTTAAGAGTGAAGATGATCTGAGATTGTTGGAGTCCAACGTTACTTAGGTCAAATGTGGGGCTCAGGTTGTTAACATCTAGAAAAGCTTCCCCACCCTCAGGCACAAGCAAAGGGGTGATTTCAAGGAGTTTTGTAATGTTCTGGTATTCCTCAGGCATGTCGTCTGTTGGGTAGCAGTGTCTTTCATTGGGGTCCACATGAACGTATCGGACCTTGACAGGGGCTGTGGTTGTGGTTGCATCACCGTCGTAATAACTTGAGTAGTCGTAGTCCTCTCCTTCGCATTTTACATGAACGTCCTTGGTCACAAGAGCATCTTGCAGGCTTCTTTCCTTTTGATTCACTTTTATTTCACCTAAGCATCCGATAAAAGCTTCTGATGTTACCATCTCCTCCATGCGATCCAAGAACCCGCTCTCCCTGAAAACTTCCTTCATCTTGCCCTGAATACCTCCCAAATATAGATTACCAACTAAATCCAATCTCTCAGATCCACTTATAGGGAGGGAAGCAATCTGACTATCCACGTTAATCTCAAACAAACTCTGGTCAATCTGAATTCGAACTCTATGCCATTGATCATCATCTAGCTGCACTTCGGCGTTGTCCAGTACCAACATGCCACTGCCGAGGTCCACCACCCCCTTGAGGTTGCCTGCGACCAAACCAATAGCAATGAAATCAGACTCTAGTCCAGGGTGAAAAGCCAAAAGGGCATCTTCAATGGTGGTTTTCATGAGGAACTCTAGCGTGCGTGCAGTCCCACTGGCCCCACTCCAGGTAGGGAAGGACACAAAAGAATCTGGGCTGATGAAGCTGGTTGCCTCCCCATCACCAGCCTCAAACTCACTGCTGCAAGATTCCTTGGTGTCGTGACAGTCTGTTGGCACACCATCAAGAATATCGAATTGATGGGACTCGAAATTGACGTGGGAAATACAACCGCGAAATGGTGGAATGGCATTGCTGAGGTAGGGTGTTTCCAAGTCTCCTGTGCCACCCAGCCAAACCCCTAAATCAACATTAAGTTCATCATTTGACTCTTCCAAAGGGATGAACGTGGAGAACAGGTCATCAATCATCATGGTCAATTTGGAATCCTGAAGTTTGATGGACACTTTGTGCTCAAGGAGGTTGTTCAGCTGCAGCCCAGCTGACGAGGACAGCACCACCTCACCTGTCCCCATGTCCATTCTCACCTAACATTTAATGAAAACAATAGTTATTATTGGGTATGGATGGCTTATTATAGTCTTGCTTTCATAAACATATGATGCTCTTTAATATTCTCAAATACTTAAGTAAACCTTAATGAATGATACCTTTGATAAAACAATTGCACGATATTGCAACCGTTTATTTCTGTTGTCTATTATATTGTTTTGTCCACAACAACAAGAGTCTCTAATGACAAGGTTTCCTGCTCACCTGTAGATTCCCATTGCGGAGTTCTAGGAACATGTAGTCTTGCATCCCTGCAGCCATCAGTAGAAGTCCACTTCGTCGACTGGTCTTAAACTGCAGAGCCAGGTGGAAGGAAGACACGTCTTGGATTGACTGTATTCTGCAGAAACTGTCCCCAAAGTAGGATGCTATGGAGAAAACACAAAAAAGTTAGTATTAACCGATATGATTTTTGCTTATTTGCAATAAGTACAGTGCAGTACAATGCCATGGTTTGGGCACAAAATTAGAATATGAATAAAACTCCTGGCATGTTTTTCTGTATCTTATGACGTGAACAATTTGAGACGTGATGTCATCTTATATTGGTACTTATGAATAGAGGTGAGAGGATCACATGACACACGCATGAAAATATTTTTTCAACCTTTCTAAACTTTTTCCACAGACACAGTAAAAGGAGAGGAGACAGAGGAGATTGAAACAGCCTAAAACATACAGCCCTGACAGTGTTTCTTGAACTGTGTTTTCTAGTTTCAAAAGGATTCTCTCACTGAGACATCAGCTATCCCAATAGATACTTTGAGTGCCAATGATTAGGCAGGAGGATTTCCCATTTCAGCTACCGGGTTTAAACCACACCTTCTGGAGACCCTTACAAAACGTACATCACTTAGGCAGCCATTGATTTCCCCAAGTTTACGCACCAAAATACAAATAGAGGAATTCCAAGGGTCTGTTTCCAAGGCAGGATTTTCCATGACTCCAGCCAGGATGCATGAAGGGGGCTTTCCAGCTTTCCAGGATTTATTCTTTCACATATTAGGAGTTAGAGGTCAAGCTAGATACATGTAGAAAGAAAATTCTAAGATTGAGGATGAAAATACAGATAATCCTGTGCCTAACTAGAAAACATTCCCAAGACGTCGCCAGTGCTTAGAAAGCCTCTCCCAAATCACCAGATATCCAAACATCCAGGAGCCAACCAGTCATCATGCAGACAGCCCACAGCTACCAAGACTCACAGTCATCTGGACTGTGTAAAGTCAGTGATTACAATGCATGATTATGACTTCGATGGAACAGGAACACTCAAGAAGGAAATAGCAAGTAAGTAAATTGAATTCAACAGAAAATAACCCTATCAAGCTTTATTGTCCTAAACCTTAAGGTTTTGGTGGGTTGTTCACAGAGTAAGGGGATTAATACTTAAATGATGCCCAAAGATTTGAGTCAAGTTTCTGCAGAGTAGGTGTCTAAACCTAGAATTTTGAAACAGAACAGCATGTCACTGTAAAGATGTGAAACTTGCTTCTCTGAACACATTCAGTGATAATAAAATAAAAAACAGTTGATAAGATTAGTGCATGAATTACAACCTACGAGTCCTGGCAGAGCGCTGTATCATCAGGGGCCAATGCAGATGTCTTTAAAACATTCATCGTCTCTCTTTCCACAATTATGAATTTATCCCCTCCAATCCCCTAACTGCCTGCTTCTTTCCCCCCGCACACTATCTACTTACGCATCTGAAAAACCCACGAGGAAGAGAGAATGATTTGACCACAGAGCATGGAGAGCTTTGATGTGTGTTCAGTGTCCTTGTGACTCAGCAGTGGGTATGAGTCACATTTGCTGGCCAGTGACTGAGCTCTGTTAGCCGGCAGACACCAGAACTGATGAACAAGTCGAGAGTCTAAACTGATTTCTGTGCTGTCCTTCTCTGTAGCCTGAGAAAACACATTTACTGTTAAAGAACGGTGGTTGTCGTTTGGCTGTGTGTGTGTGTGTATAATTCTTCTCAATTCACACATTTTGTACACACATCTTTATGTCCATATGAGACCGAACCACTTTACTTCTTGGCTGGAGCCAAAATGTAGCCAAATTTGGACTGATCCACTCTATAAACTGTGAGCACTATGTTTGAGGACTATCATGGCAATGTGAGCCCAATCATTTTTGTTGGGTAGAATCAAAACGGTGTCCTATTAACTCCATTTTCTACAGTATGTATCACACAGATTGGATTGTCTAGAATAAGTCTAGAACTCGTTTTCTATGCTGTGTTGTGACTCAGGTTTTAGACTGTCACAAAGACAGAAGATAACTTTGCAATGAAGTGAGAAGACAACATGCTGGCCTAGTTATTCAAGTAAGAGTTATTTGTCCAACTAATCATTGCAACACCTATCGTGTGTGCTATTCACACGCTAAACCCAGCATGAAAGCAGCCCTTTAAAGGAACCAAACACAGTACCACAACACAGTTACACCCCTAACGGAGCCAGCACGGGACCATTATTAGCTTAAGCTATGGTCTCTGAATGGGGGGGGTTTGTAGGAAACTGCAGGTTTCCTCCTCCATTAAGCACTGTTCTCAGGGGCCAAAGCAGAGACACAACTAGAAACAGCTCTATTGCAATGTTTTATAAGGCTGCCAAGCTGTCTTTTTCACAACACACCAGGGACACAGTTTTACAGTGTTTGTAAAGACTTTTCTCAAGCCATATCCAGACATTGTGTAAGCAAACACAACATTATTTTCGCCCTCCTTTCTCTTCGAAAGTCAGCTTCCCTTTGAGATTCCCCACCGCCACTAGGGCAAAGAGGTATAAAACACTCAAACAGAAGCTGGAGATTCTCAATGGCTGAGTCCTTCCATGGAAATGATTAAAACCTTTTAGCTCCCTTTGGTAAAATGTACACTTACACAACAAGCAAGGGAAGCGGTTGGTAGCTTCAAGTCAACATGTCCTTTCTGAACAGAATAACCTCAAGCTCAGCTCTACGAAAGCAAACACTGTGAAAGGAAAAACATGGGAACATTTTCAAGAATAAGTCTCTGTTGTCTGGAGTTTAAAGGTGTGAATGAGTGAGTCAGTTACTCACCCAAAACAGAGAAGAGAAACAGAGATAAAACCATAACAGATGTTTTGATGACTCATGAGTTGGTGTGTGGTGGAATGCTGCCCTGATCTATTCACACGGGTGTCTGTGGTCGTAGCTCAAATGTTCATATTTGCTGATGTGTGCTAACTTCATCGTCGACTTGAAATCTGAACACTGTCTGGCATAATGACAATTGAGGGTTTTAGAGTGGATAGGAGGGAAAACCAAATAAATAAAATAAAAGTCAATTGAAAGAGCGATGTTAAAGAGACATAAGTTCTTGATCGCATGTTTCAACTAACTAGGACATACTCAAATGTCCTATTTATTCACTGTACAGTGAAAACAGAATTAGAATTGAGCTGCTGTGTGGTTTCATGTCAAGTTGGCTGGCAGTGAACATCAGAATACTGCAGACACTCTCCAAGTGGAGAACAGAGCACTTAGAGCACGTTCTAGCCTAAATGCACGCTTTGTTTGGGCAACTGCCGTTCCATTCTAGTTACTAACATCACACTTTGCCTGTAGGTTCGTCACAAAAATCAAAGATTTGGTTGTAGTCAGAAAGGTTCCTTATGATCCCACATACCTAACAGTATTGTAACACAAACACAACTCCTCAACAGGAGCATTGTAGGAGAGTGGAGTCCTGCCGTGGTTTATGACTAGGCAGTACAAAGGGAGCCTCTGTCAGCCCAGGCGAGCCGTGGAAGCCGTCAACCGCCAACATCCCCTGTGGGAGGGTTATTTTTAAATAGTCCCCCTGTGACATCAGACGCCCCCCCCTTTCCTCTCCGCCCTCCCTTCACGCCACACCTTCCCCAGCCCCCCCCCCTCCTCCCCCTCCATGCCACACCTTCCCTGCCCAGTGGCCAAATAAGAACACACCCAGAAGTAAACCGACTAGTGGTGATTTGAACACAGAGGACAAGCTCTGTTTTTCTTGGTATCCAGACAGTGAGGACAGTGTGAAAATGTGTGGACACACAAATCAACTGCTGTTACTCATTCAATTGGGAATTTTACAATTTAACAGATCACAGTTATGAATCACTCTAGCTAGCGTCGATCCTGTTCGGAGACCCATCCCACACAGGGTAGAGCGGGGAAAGCTGAAGACAGCATGATGGGTGGAGGTGAGATGAGGTAGGGAGGTTGATGTTAGGAAGCTGAAGTTGGGGAAATGGGGCCCCTCTTTTCATCGACAGACAGCTCTTAGACCAGCTCTCTGGGGACGATCTCATGTGAAGCGTTAGCAGGTACAGTTCACAGCGTCTGAAGGAAGCTGTGACACAGAAGCTGCACGAGAGAGAGGCTCCCTGTTTGTGGCTCTTCAGTAAAGTCTGTGTGTCAGAGGTCAGACCCAGTGATCAGGTCCAGCTGAAGCCACACGCCACTCGTCTGACCCTTCTAGCTTGTCTTCTCCCCTACTTCTTTACACACACACACACACACACACACACACACACCACACACACACACACACACACACACACACACAGAGAGAACCACCCCTTCCTACCTTTGACTCACTGTCTACACCACAGAGATCACAGATAACACAACTGCTTTTCCAGACGTCTTTACCCCGCCACCACCTAGTACTTTAGTATTTCAACTCCAACATCCCGCCAAATAACCAAACCGTTACGGTCTCCACAACCATTAAGTCTACAGCCTCCCGGTTTGTGTGAGTCACCCAACCCTGGGTCCTGCTCCCTCCCCCCCCCTCCCCCACTACTTGCACTGCCGTAACCACCACGCTTCTGTTTGGGGGGGCCCTTCTTACCATGGTAGCACTCAGTAGCCACATCTCAGTAGAGAGTCAGAGCACCCACCCTCCTCTCCTCAACCCAACTCCTCCTCTGTCGTTCCCTACTCACCACTCACAGCCCAAAATAAACAAAGAGCGCTGGAGAGACGGGGAAGGCACTGCGAAACGACTTAAACTGTAATGTTCCAACCTCAACTTGACTCAATTCAGCTTCTGCAGCCATTTTCTTTTCCGCCACCGACCACTTCGTTCGGGACTTCCAACCAAAGATGGAGATAGTATCAGTTGTAATGGAAAATGTAGCACTGTCAGTCTAAGATTGTATCTCTAGATTATGTTCTATACAATATCTATCTGACAAAGAGATGTTTTCTTTTTTGAGCGTGAGGTGGAACCTCAAGGGCCTTATTTAATCTGCAGTCTCAACAGCACTCTTATTCCTTACAGCGTCCAAGTGCTCACACTGTCAACCCTATCCATGATTACGCTCATCATACTTTGATTCAAGAATGAGAGAAATATAAAACAACATACAAAACATGCAGAAAGAGAGCACTCCTAAAATAACAAGAATACAGAGATGAAATGAATTGACAAAGATGACACATGCCTTTAAACCACTTCTCTTGCTCTGAGAAGGCCTCATGAATACTGGTGTCATAGTGACTAGAGTGGGTCGTCCCATACAGTACATTTCCTGTTGTTAAAAGAGTCCTGTATAGGTTATCTAGAGCTTGGTCATCTGGATGCCTTTGAGATGTTGAGTGTCACTATCACCCACATTCCCACACTGTTACAGAAAATACTTTCCACCTTCTTAGCATGGAGAAAGCTTCAACACCTACGCTACAAAACCCCAAGAGTAGGGCTGAAACGGCAGATATTTTTATCGAGCCTCTACGTCATTTTCTGCTGAGGTTGGACCTTAAAACCCATGCCCCATCTACACTAACAGCTTCAACATGTGCTGCATGGAGAGATCCCCCTGAGGGAAGGAATTCCAGCCTTCCCCAGAAATCCTTCAGCAATGGCAGCCTTTGGGCCAGGAGGCATGTTGCTCCAACATGTCACACACACACATACATGCACACACATACAGTCACATAGTCTCCCTGTGCACGTGTTCCTAACCAACACCACATGGAGTCCTCCTAAAGCAGACAATGCACATTGCTGGTTTAAGATTACAGCGATCTCATGCAGCAGTACTAGGCTGTTAAGATACACTGCTCAACACACCTTGCACTCAGCTAAAACAGAATTCCTCACATGACCAACCTGCTTAGTGCCATGACTTAAACTCTGCATCTACCCATCTAGTCTACTAGCACAACTCCGAAACTATACAAAAGGGACCAACCAGGTGGAGTCAAAACAGGAAAACTAATTCAGATATTCAACTAAACCGAAAACGAGGCTCAAAATGAGCAGAAACCCTTAACTTGCAGCAATCATCTGAAAGTAATCATGTTCATTCACTGAATGTGCTTATGAAAACATTCTGTAAAATCTTTACATACCATTTGGTTAGCCACTGCATTCAGAATGTTTTGGCATCGTAAAAAAAGCACAAACTTCAATGCTCCGTCCTTTCATGATGGTCTGCTTGATTATGGAAGTAGTCTCGTCTACATAGATGCACCTTTGCGGTTTGACTTGGCCTTTAAAATCAAAATCAAACATTATGAAGGTACAATACACAAGGACTGTAATGGTTCTTCTATCTAGACGCAGAACCAAACCCATTGGCAGAAGTATTCACTAGTGCTGCTGACTGTAAGCAAATCATGCTTGCAAAATGCTGAAACGTCAATGTCAGAATGAATGTGTTAAATGGCCTGCACACACAGATACTACTTCATAGGAGAATCCATTTCCACCAGATGGGATGTGATAATCAGGAATTTGAAGAGTGCACTATTTTTGCCGCTTTAAAGAAAGCGGGGAAGAATTACAACCTTGTTTGACCATGGTGCCACATTTTTTGAAGGCTAAAACAAATTAGTTAGTTCAACATAATGTACACTATAATAATGTGGATTATAACTTTAACATACTGTAAATAAAACCGTTTAGATGCATATTCTTGGCCGACTTCAGTACGTGACTCAGTGGCCAACTCCAGGTACTGCGCCTTCTTGGCTGTCTGATACTGCAAATGTAGTGTTTCAATGTCTGCTAGTATTCAGCTGTGGTTCACTCCTCTCTCTTCCCTCATAATTCTGCTTTTAATTTGCGACAGTATGGCGATTCTTAATTTCACATCCTTTTTTTTTCTTGTTTTGAAAACCTTGAGGTTTAAGCTTGGCACAGGGTGTTGGAATGTTTGTTCTCACGAGGTGAAAACGTCTTCCTTGTGTCAGTTTATCAACAAACAACACAAGGAAACAATCTCCAAGCCGTTTTTAATGCATCTGTGGCGGGGTGGTGCACTTATTATGGTCTCTGTTAATGTTAGGACCAGGTCTATGCTAGTTGTTCCGACTACGCCACTCACAGATGGTTGGGCATAGTCCTACTGTAGCTAGTTTCCTACACATGTCCGGTCCAATCGAATGAACTTGAGCAGAGGCGGTGGTATCAAATATAAATACAAGGTTTATTAAATCCACTATGGTAAAATCACAGTACATTCTACCAAAAACGACAAACACTAAAAGCAGGGGCTGATTCTTGGCCTACTGTGCTTGGGCCTTTGGCCTAGAATGGCTATGGGTGAACTCCCAACCTACGGAATGCTAAATCACACGTGATCAGCAAGCTACGTCAAACTAGGTCTAACACCATGAAAACATGCGAGCTATCACGAATGTGATCAATTTGGCCGGTCGGCCAGCCTACCTGCATAACACGGAGCCGATGCCTGAAGCATTAGGTACACTGTAGGCCCTACAGCAAACCATTTGCCTCAAGTACTACACGCCAATTTAAACTATTGCGGGCCTCATTAAGGAAGCAGCACGTCAGCCATAGGCTACCTAATAGCTCCTGGGTCCTAAAACTACCCCGTTACACAGCTATGACTGCACGTGGTCAATCTCCGAGGCTTCTAGAAGTTGTTATGATTTCATTAGATCAGATGTTGCTAGCTTTTCAGTAGTGTAACTGGCAAAATCTGTGTTTACGAGACATGACATGAAGTTGCATGGATGTGTCACAAGTTGTTGAAAATGGACATTTGGATGATTGTTCCACAATTTTTATTCAACTAACATTGAGAACTGAAATCTAATTTGTCTGATGATGACTATGAGTCAGAGTTTGGGCAGCTATTGTAGTCTTCTCTGCAGGGAAATGTAGGTCCCAGCTGTAAATAATTATTTGAGATTAGTGCTTAAAAGGCCTCCAGTGAACAGTGCCAGATCTTTGCATTTGTTTCTGTTGAGCAGCATTAAATTAGTCCCCTAGACAGTAATCTTGGGGAGGGCTATGTGGCTGGAGGAACATTCACAGTTGTTTTCAGTTTGTTTTACTGTTGGAGTTTGAGAAGGCCCTTAAATAGACGGTTGTTGCCATCAACAACAGGTATTCTGGAACCTAAATCAAGTCATTAATTTCTCATGACAACAATAAGAAGTTGTTGTTGTAAAATCGTAATCAGTTCTGTTTTCCAACAATTGAACAGGATAATTGTTCCATTCTCCTCCCAGTCGATTTCCACACCTCAGCGGTCCTCACCTCACCTGTCCCTCCCCGATTTCTCACTTTCCTTCTTGAAGTCGGGAAATAGTGCAGAGGTCAAATAACCAATTAGAGACTAATTTTGTTTAACATGAATTCTGTGCTTCTTGGGAAACCCACAATATCGGAAGCATGAGGACCTGTGTTCAGGAATGGTTGTTCAGGTCATGTTGCATTAAACAAAGAGATAGACATGCACGTGTTGTATTGTACCAAGAAAGCTCAAATAAGCACAGATAAAGTATTCAAAGAGGTTTAAAACACTGATTTACCTCTGATGCCTGTGGTTACAGCAGGTCGACACAGTGTAGTTACAACACATAATTGTTTAATTCAATTTTGAATAAAGTGCTGTTTATATGAAACTACTGGGAGAGCTCGACTCAAGGCTTTCTTCGGCCCATTCATCAACAAGTGACAAGCGACACACTTGAGGAAGTATTCTTATGGACCGCTACACAGATATCATTACACCCGTGTCAGAGGGTGAACCTTGTGCTCAATACTTAGCCCAACAGACAACAGGCCACAGGCCACAGTCACAGTCACACAACTAACTAATTGAGTACTAAGACATGAGTCATGAGGCATGATGTCCTCTCTAAATCACAACCATCACATTCAGTTCTCCTCTTCTTCAGGCTCTGTGCTGTACAGTGTGATCTCACACTGGCTTCACCCATGTTCATCCAGGTCTCACACTGGCTTCACCATGTGTGATCTCACACAAGTTTTTTTTAACTGTTTATGTTGTACAAAGCATTTCAATAAATGATGGTGCCCTGAGTCAAATCGTTAAGGAAGACCGGGTACAGAAAACATAGTATTTCAACTTTGTTATTGAAAATGGGAGCAGTAAAGATGAGGAAGAGACTAGTTAAAGAAGAAGGTAAGTATACATGTACACAAACACATACATGGCAAATACAATTATACTCAACAGAAGCACACAAACACACATTATGCACACACTTGTGTTTCACAGCACTGCATTGCAGGGCTGATGGCATGGTATGCATGCACTAGATTTTACAATGCTTCTCTCCTCCATGCCAGGCTTTGAAGTGGTTCTGGAACTATGGGAAGAGTTCTTTTTTTGAACTTTTATGAGGAACTGCGTGAATGTTTTGCAGAGGCTCCAACTAACTGAGGGTACTAGACGAACTAGGTCTCGAAAAGCAAAACAAACAACATATTATGATTTTTCACAGGATAAATTATATTTTGTGTTGAAAAAACTCAACTAAACCACATTTCATGTGAGTGGGAAGAATGTCGGTTCCCGTTTTTTTTTAGAAAGAATGATTCATCTGAAGTTACCAAGATTTGTTCTGCCCAAGTGCTTGGTTCAGTCCAGGGCGTTGGTCGTGTTTCCAGAAGCATCACTTTCTCTGCCACAACCCATCTTCATCACATACTAATAATGTGTTTTATTTTTAACAGCTCAAGTCATCGGTGGCGGCAGGGCCAAGTGCAACTCTTATATTCATGTAGAGTCAGGCATAAAAACACACATTTGGTTATTAGATTACATTCAATATCCTTCGATACTGACATAGATGGTACTACTGCTATTGCTCTCACAGCAGACGTGTATAACAGCAATCCAATCTCAGTCAAAGATTCCTTGTAGATGAAGGGATCTGAGCTGGGTACGGCAGTCCCACTGACCAGCTGGTGTTCACATGTAAGCCTGCTAACATTGTATATTTCTACAAGTATATTAAAGTCATGGTATTTCTGTTTCATACATCCTGAAGTTCCTGCTTACATAAAACCTGTTGCAGTTGCAGAATCCACATCTGTCCTCCACTGTACAGATGGTATATTTGATAATAAATATTGGCTGGAATACCAGACTGTACGTTAAAACTCTTGACTTGCATGTGTAAACATCTTGAGCTCATTTCCTTAGCTGCTATTGTATAATTTCATACCAGTATAAAGTACCTTCACTAATTGTCTTTCTAATGTGGTGCACCTGATCAGAGTTCCTGTCTAAACCCTAAAGAGTTTTTATCAGCACCGTTGTGTCTACATGATATTATCCTTCTTTCCCTCGACACACTCCATTTGCTCGGCAACCACTTTTCAGTCATTTCCCAAATAGCCACATTCTTGAGCGATGTGATACTTGACTTAACTTCAAATTAAAAAAAAAGCAATTTAATCATTATGCAATATATTAAGAATGGGTACAAATGCAGACCACTGTTGATATTTGGACAGTGTATTTAAGTGGGACGACCAGGGTCTTTCTTGTCAAGGTAAAGTTTTTAACCTGCTCTGTTCATTCCGGCTAGAGACCTGGGCTCATGCGGGACTGCACATCTGGTTTGGCTCAGTACAAGAGCTGGAGGCACATAGCCCAATCAAGATGTTCTTCCCTCACCTGAGCTGAACATGTTTATAAAAGGACCAGCTGGGAAGGTTAGAGGGTCTGAAACTGTGTGTGGTGTGAAGGTTAAGAGATGTAGCTCATGCTGTCAGATGGATGCAATGGACGAGCAAGGGAGAGCCCGTTCACATCAGGCTGGGGGAGTAGAACCTTGGTAGTTAATTGGAGAAGGTGAAACCACTTCTCTTAGGGTTTGGGTTGGGTTGGAGTGCAATCTATCCAGGTAGTGTCTAGGAGGGCCGGCCGAACACCATGTTCGTCCTGAAGGGCGGTCCAATGTCAGGTTGGACCTCCATTTTCCACTAAATGAAGAAGCATTTGTGTTGGAGTAATTACCTTTCTACTCTTGCATGAACTAAAGCTTGAACCTTGACGTGATAAACTACCTACTCATTTGATGTCTGTAACACCAGTGTAAAGTGATGCAAATCAACACACAACATGAAGCTTATTGTGATAATGCAGCCTTTCATCTGGCCAGACAGGGCTTGGTCGTCTGGATAGACAGACTGGCAGCAAATGACCCATAATAAAGAGCTCTGCGTGTCAGAATTATTTCCCTTTTCTCTTCCATTTTCCTTCTCTCTTTTTCCTTCCTGTCTCTTCCCTCTACTCAAGGACGCTACAGTGAGTCAAACCCTGTTATATGGGGCAGACTATTGCTATGGCTATTTAAAATCTTCATGATTGGGAAATGACGACATGATTCTAGTCCCCAAACACTGGGTCTGTGTGAATGTCAGCCACACACACACACACACACCACACACACACACACACACACACACACACCCCACCCCATTGTGCTCTCACTCTCCTCAGCTAAATGTGAAGCAAAGAGCTCTGTGTCGACCAGCCAGGCTATATTTATTCTGCATCAGTCCTTTGCCAGAATCTAAGCCCCGGTTTTATACCATTCGTATGATTTTGTCTCAAACTGCAGCTTCTGAAGAAAGCGTCTAACTGCAAATGACCTAGCTGCTGGAGTGTCAGCGCTAATGAAGAGAGAGCGAGATGTGGAGCAGAGGCTGTCTTGTCTCAGCGCACCACAAACAATCACCCTGCTGTCTGCTGTCAGTCAAAAGGAGGAAGTGATGTCATAGATGCTTTAAGGTTGGACAGTTGATACTCGTGTTTGCGCTAGTTGGCAGCACAGACTAATTATGACAACAGACATATTTGAACCCTTTAAAAATGGAAAAATGCAGAGGCAATTATATTGAATGTTCTTGGGTTAGATAAGACATTAATAGCGTAGGCTGCTGCATTGTTTGTAGATGACACATCTGGTCATGTCAGATGCGTCATATTTCCTTTTTCTGGTGGGCACTTAAAAAATGTGTATGTGATTGACATGGAAACGGTTCAAACATTTGGGTATTACAGCCAACACTATTTGACCAATGACATTTACATTTAGTCATTTAGCAGACGCTTTTATCCAAAGGGACTTCCAAGAGAGAGCTTTACAAAAAGGGCATAGGTAAATGATCATAAACAACAAAATAGCCCCAAAAACATTGCGGGTAGCCAAGACATGAAGCATACATTGTGAAAAGCCAAAATTAAGTTCCAAAGGGAAGAATCATAAAATAGTAATTAGTTTAGAATAGTTTTTGTTTGTGTACATTAACTTTTGTATACACATCCAAGCCAAATGTTGTCTGTGTGTGGGCTTCCAGCTCCTGGGAAATAATTGTGCTAAACGTATCAGTTTCCATGGTATAGTAGATGAAGAAAGTATGCGGTTTGCATGTGTCTGTCAGTGTCAATAACAGTCTAATCTCATCAATTTGACACTTTTCAGTATTTTTGTATGAGCAGCCACTAGCAGTCAGTCACACAGTTCTACTATCTAACTGGAAGCTCTAAGAAATGGAGGCAAAAAAATCCATATTTATTTATTTAGTTACCATAGCAACATAATACATGAACACAGAGGGCAGACAGCACCTCTAATGCAAATCCCCTGTAAGACGTCTGCAATTCGAAGTTCAAACACAACAAGTAGCTTCTCAAAGCCTCTTCAGAACATGATAAATCATTTGGTGACATCACACATTACTGTTGCTGTGACACTGTTTCTGTGAGCAGCATTCTTTGAGAGTTGGCGTGAAAACTCACTGCCACAATATTATTCTACCATCATAATTGATTCATCACTTAATTTTCTTTCTAAATAACCTTTCACCTAAGGATTTGTTGGCCCTGTGCATCTGCGTGCTTCAGACAGTATGACCCTTGTAAAAGAGCCATAACATTTTCCATGTAGGGTCCTACGTTTCCAAACAGAACCCAGTTGTCCTTTTCAGTAACATTGCTCACAGTGATACACTGTAATATATTCCAATTACATTTTCACATTCCTGTGTAAAATAATCAAAACTTCGAGTTTGATTTAAAATGAATGAAAAATTGGTTGTATGAGGTGTGTAAATTCGACACAAAGCCCTTTTTAAGTGTGCTGTTTGGAGTGTTGACTGAAAAGGGTTCCCTGTGGACCCGTACTAACTCAAAAAAGCACCTTTGCAGCACCCTTTTCAAAGGGCTCCTTTATTGATGCAAACAGTTCATCAAGGCATCCTTTTCTTTTGAGAGGGTAGTATTTTCTGAAAAACGTTTTCCTCTTTCCGTTTTGTCACAAGTTACAAATGGGAGCAGTGGAAGAATGTTTTCCCATCAAGCTGAAATGGAATGAAGCCCTGGTTTCCTGTTGCCACGTTTTCTAACTGGGACTCATGTGGTGTCCCGTGTCGCAGATGTAAACACAGGGGAGGTCAGTGATAAACATTCTAGGTAGTATGAAGTTCTTCTAATGTCAGCGTGTGGTTTGTACAACATTCAACCAACGTTCCCGAGCGTCTAATGAACAATCATCCTGTGCTGTGTATTATTTGCGGATCACGTTACATGTCTAGGGTAGATAGAAAAAAATGCATTCAGTTAAACGAAATTCCATCAACTGTTCAGACCAAAACCTGAACTGCATAATTTAGATGTGGAAATAGCACATTTATCAGTAGACGTGTTGTTTGGTGAATGCTCTAAACGCTATTACCATTCAAACATAAGGCTGTGGTTTTCTTTACTTTCTTTGAAAATTATTCTTAAATGTACTTTTTTAATTCTTGTTTGTTCATGCACTATACAAATAATATAATCATACTGAAAGATCAAACTCCCGCTAGTTGTCACTAAAGAGACTGATGACTGTTCCAAAATGTTCCTTGGAGTGGAATGTCCTTCAGTAGATCTAAGAGCTGAGCTTGTGGAGCACAATAAACTAAACATCTGCACAAAGGCATCGCATGCCCCTGCCAAATGGGCACATGCATCTGTGTGTTGGATCCAGTGAGCTCTTCAAAGACACCGTTTCATTCCCTCACCGGAATTGGGGCAGAAGCCAGGTTTGCAGTCGCTCTACATGAACACTACAAACCCTGTATCCAGCGCCACTCTCAAACACACGTTCGCTCACACCAAAGGGCCAACTGCATCCTTACAAACAAGCTACTGGTGCAGCTTATTCAGACTGCACTGTGGGGTCTTTATATGGAGAGATGCCTCTATGAGACGGAGGGTTCTCCTTCCCCCAGCTCACCTCACTGTGTGATTGAGGTGTAACTTTGTCCTAACAGTCCTGTCGACCGTCTTCTGAAAGATCCATTCACAGCCAAGAGATCCCTTAGCTCCACATTCAGCACAGCTGGGCGATATAAACATGTTGCTCATTACCAACCCTCTTCCAACCCTTCTGTGAAATACCACACTTATATTACTCAACATTTGATGCATCAGTAAGCCGTATTTAGGCCAGTTCTCCATGTCCACTTGGTCTCATCCATGAGTAAAACTCATACTGAAGGGAAGAATGGTTGTGAAGACAGGACTATACTACAAGTTGGGCTCTGCACAAGTTATTAGAGTTCAAAAGCTTTGCACCAGACTCACACTGTTGTGGGATAACTATAGGCCAAACAAAAGTGTTTAAACACAATATATGTTTACACTGACTATTGGTGAAAGAGTGAAATACTCCAAGTTTCATAGATGTTTCAAAACAGTTTTGTGGCTTTCAGTGCTAGGGTAGGTAGTTTTTAGAAGTGTATCAAGCTGATGCTAAATCAGTATTTCAGAAGTCATCTCCCCGAACATGGTTCAGAACATCAGCGTGAGGAAAGCTCTGCACCGGGCCTGAGAGGAGGGTAGAGAGATGTAAAAAGTGGGAACGTAAGATAAACTGATTTGAAGTGGCACTTACCTCCATGGACAGGATGACAGAGCAGGGGCAGCAAGGCACACAGGGCAAAAAGCAAGGTTTTCATGTTACCGGTGTAGTCCGCAATACTGTGCTCTCCATTCAAAGAGGATCCCTTTCCAGTTTTGGGACCTAAGCTCATCTTGCAGCTCCTACTCTATGGAAGGGGCGGGGCTTGGGCTGAACCCTAAGGTGACGCCTTCTATCATCCCCCCAGAAAGCCCTCACAAGCCCCGCCCACCTCCCTCTCCACCCCCCTCTCTCACACGCTCCTGGACACACAGCGCATGAGAAAAGTTTCTCTCAGAACCCCTCTCACCCCCACCCTCATTTTCTCTCTTTAGTTTTTCTCCTCTGCTCCCTCTCTCAAATTACTAAGTCTGGCAATTCTTAAAGTTTCAGGGCTCTTTTTGTTTCACTCCATAATTACAGTGATCTAAAGCGCCATGAGGAGAAAGTTTTTACTTTGACTTAATGGAAAATCAAGATGTTTTAGTCTTTTAGTATAGTTTTTAGTAAAACACGTTTCTTATGCTTCTCATTTCTTCATACATGTTTAAAAAATGCCACTTGGAAGTCTAAAAAGGAAGATAAAGATTGTCAACAATTTAACTAACATCAGTCTTAGTGCTGTGGCTCACTCTGGTGATGTTCAGGAGTATCAAGTTCAAGCCCAGTTATACTTACGAAGTCTTTGCTACTTTTAGAGATTGACTGGCATTGTTTATAACCTGAAAGGTTTAGCAAGCATAACCTAAATATAGCAATGTATTATAAATCTATTTAATTAAATCCCCACAATATCTTTTTTTTTAAATGTACCCCATTTCTGACTGCTAATCTATTAGTGCTTACTTTTACAAGGCAAACAAGTTTGGCAGACTGTATGATAATCTCCATGACATTAATATGCCTCTTTCTTTTTACACCTCTGTGACTTTCAATCGCTATCCTTTAAATGATGCTTAAAGTTCTACACAGACATTACACTAAACGCTTTTTATACCAAATAGAAATACATAAAATGTGCACAACCGTCAGACCTGAATATTGGACAAAGAAAACATTCAGACTCCATGGTCTAAAAACATACTATAGACATGAATTCATAGTACATTTATTTCCGTTTTCATTCAAGTAAATACACAGTTCAAAAGATGCTCCATGAAAAATGTAGACTTTGAAGTAGTAAAACTCAACTCTTTTCAGATCTCCTCACATGCTTTGCTTAAGCAATATACAACATGACATCAAAGTGGATTGTCTGGATTGTGTATTTCAGTTTCCCTGACTGTTGCGTATCAAAGGAATGGACCAATCTAGTATAGGTGGTTCACTCTTGAGGCGCACTATGATGACATCAACTGACATACCACCACCATTTTACCTAGGTGTAGTTACAATCACCACCACTTAACAGTATGCCCTATTTAAAACACCAGGAAGTCACTCACATCTGATATTGTTTGACTGAGTCATACGACCTGGTTGCCTTGGTAGCTGCTTCCACCACCAGTGCGCACCTCAGATTCTTCACTCATATCTGTCAGAGGGATTGATGGATGTTATCCAGCCATTTGCCTGAAGTTGAGATCTAGTCAAAGGTGAGTTTCTCAGACGTAAGGATGTTCAGAAGCAGAACCCTGCTTCACCATACTTAGATGATCTTAATTCTAAAATGAGTCTAATACCTGAGCTTATCTGACTGAAACATCTTAATTTGCATAAGAGAACTGCTAATTATTTTCACTTTCTGGCGGTTAATGGAATCTACATTCAAAAGATAAGAGAAATTGTTTCATATGAGAGATTAATGTCAGAGCCTTTGAAGTGAACGTGTTGAAAATGTAAATATCAAATGAATTGTGTAGATAAAGGTTTATACAACTTGACATTATATTAATGTTTTCAAAGGGTTTCAGTTACAGGCACATTACATTTCCTAGTGAGATTAAACTAAATTTGGTAGAAGAGACGTATTGAAGGCTAATAGAGATGAAACTACAGTTGCCAAATTAGAAATTGAGGAAGATAGTTGATTGCAATGTAATCGAAGGTGCTCACATTTCTAGTACTTACTGCCCTCTGGTGGTGGGATCCAAATGACCATCCATTCATTGATTTAACTAAGCAGTGGTACAAATCTGAAATGACTAACTTTTTTAGGAAAAATATTTTTCAACCTTTGCTAAACTTATTTTCCAAAATATTTCTTCAAATTTTCAAAAACATTTGGGGAACTTTTTTTGGAAAAGATAAGCTTTCCACATTTTTATTCTGAACTTTGCTTGAAACTTTTTTCTACCTTTCGAAACGTATTTTTACACACAGAGTGATAGGAGAGGAGAATAAAGAGGAGGAGAAAGGAAATAGAGAATCCTAAAACAGTAGATTAAAGCAGACCAGGGAAAAGTGAAATAGAGTACAGTAGAGTATAGAGTATATATTGAGTCCTCAATAAGAACTCATCAATAATGGCAACTTATTTTCGAAAATATTTTTTCAAACATTCAAAAGTAGGGCTCGTCCGGGATTTGAACCCGGGACCTCTCGCACCCTAAGCGAGAATCATACCCCTAGACCAACGAGCCATATTTTGACCGTCACGTATATTGATAAATTTCGCTAAAAAATACAACTTCTTAGAAAAAGCCTAACGTTAGACAAAGCCTCCCTGGCTGGACCTTAACATACCACTAGAACGAGCCACGTTTCTGTTAGTGTTTTGGTTGACTGATTCGTTTTCACATAACAGGCTTACACGAAAAAGAGCCAGGGAAACTCCCCCAGTAAATCACCCCGAACCACGTTGCCTAAAGGACTTGAACAGGAGCCCTCTGAGACCTGTTCCATAAAGGCTGCTCAAAAAAACTGGATTTTAAAGTCCCAAATCTGACTTGAATTATTTTAACAAGTCAAGTGGGACTAAAGCGGTTCCATAAAGACCAATTTCAGCTCACGCAATCCTATTTATTCAAGTCAGATTTAAGTAGTCAGGCTATTGCGCGTGCACCCTATTCTTAAACAGCCCGATAGGTAAAACATGGATTATACCGATCCACTAAGGCAAAAAGCAAAAAGCCACGTGACTTCTTCCAGAAAGAACGTTCACTTCAGACAGCTCCCTCATCCACCACTTCATCAAAATAAAATGACACGCCATGATTGACGTGAACGATATATATTAAATTGACTTTTTTTGACATTTGTTTTATAAATGACCTAATCAATACATTTTCCAGTAGCCTAACTTTTTAACATGGTTTTTGTGTCGGGAAAATGAAGGATAGATGTATGTATTTAGATTCGTTTTGTAGTCTAGTTAACAATGTGGAATGGATGATAATTATACTGGGATCATTTAGATTGAGATATAGGCCTATATTAGCCTGGCTCTGCCCTCCTGCGTACTTCCACTCAATTTTCATTATGCTTCTGTAGGTCTGGGCTTTTGGTATATTTGTGGGTTTTTGCCACCGCCAAAAATTGGCGGTCCAATCAGCGAATGAGTGGCTGATGTTGTGAGCTAGTTTGAGTTGTAGTTTAGTAATGGTGGCGGAGAAATGTGCGAGCGAAAGCCATTCGGTCCGTTGTGGCAAACGCTGCCGAATATCCAGAAGTTAGAGCCGGAGCAAGATCAATCTTTGCTGAGTTTTGTTGGTGGCCATGATGTTGTGGCCCTCCTCCCCACGGGGTTCGGGAAAAGTTTGATTTTCCAGCTACTGCAGCTCGCTCCGTTAGTGGTGAAGGAGTTGGCTATTTCGGTAAACTTGCTTTATGGAACAGGCCTCAGGTACCTTCCTGTGTACCTGAGGCCTGATATGGTTTCTGTGCTGACCCAGGCATCATATGGGGTTTCTGTGCTGACCCAGGCATCATATGGGGTTTCTGTGCTCACCCAGGCATCATATGGGGTTTCTGTGCTGACCCAGGCATCATATGGGGTTTCTGTGCTCACCCAGGCATCATATGGGGTTTCTGTGCTGACCCAGGCATCATATGGGGTTTCTGTGCTGACCCAGGCATCATATGGGGTTTCTGTGCTGACCCAGGCATCATATGAATCGTCCACAGCATGGTCTCCCTCCATGGAAATCAGAAACTCTGAGACTAACTGACGGAACCAGCATCAGATGTCATTAGCCACGGCAAACATTTTTCTGGTGTGATTCAGCCATCGCTGGTTAATAGTCGTCATGCTGTTGATTTAGGAAGACAGTGGAAGAGTGTGTTCCGTTCTCACACCTGTTGTCTGATGTTGTGGGAAATTGTGGCTCTAAGATATGCGTCCGTGTTCCAAAGCTTGACACAGAGCTCTTGTGTCACAGATCTAAAGAGGGATGAATCAAACTGCCTCTTGCATTGATGTGGGTGAGAACTTGCTTGAATTCATTCAACCCAACGCATAATTTATTATATTTATGTTTATCTTAATGACAGAATAATTTATAAAGTGACATCATATTTGGTTCATAATGCTTTATGCTTAGGTCATGAACTCCATTTTGGTAATTCAAATAGTGACATAAGATTTTGTACAAAATGCTTTTGTTCATTCAACACTGACGTGAAGGTGGAAGAAACATTACCCCAGTATGTGGAAAATGGAATGACTTGACTGTCAGTGGAAGGAGAATTAGGGACAGACTGAATGTAGAATGATACTTTGCTCCAGGAAGAATGTAGAATGCGGATTGACTAAAAGTAAAAAGAAGAATTGAGGAGAACAGACAATTCAGTTAAGGTGGACAGGGCATTCAGCTTCAACCAAAGCTGGAAAGAGGCCTGACTAGGTGGAATATGGTCATCCCAGTGGCGGTGCTTGTTTTGGGGATATGTTGACGTGCAAACACTTCATAGCTACCTTGCATCTTTATTTAATTGAATCCAACTTAAAATATATTGCAAAAAACTAAATGGATATCCAGTCTCCACTCACACACTCCCCGGCCGCCCGAGCTCCTTTTGTACTGCCTAGAGATTTATTCAGAGCTGGAAACAAAACAGGAGTGAGGGCCTGCTGCCCTACTTCAAAAAGACATCTTCATTTCTGTTGATTCAACTGGAAAGGCTGCCAGGTCTCCTCTGCATGTCCTGTCACACGTCCTCAGCTTCCCCTTAACACAACTATATTAAGACCCTGTCTCATTGGGAATGTAACATCAGCTTTCACCCAATCAGCAGTCCACAAACTGAATTGATTCTTGAATTTACATGACTCACAGTAATGTTAAGGCACTGGATTGGTTTGTCGACTGATCTCACATACACTGAACTTCACATTATCTTAGTTGCAACAATAAAGCTCCTGGAGTACAACATTACACAGCATTATGTCTCAAGTGAGTTCATTCTATCCAAAGGTAAAACCATTTATAAGCTGTTGTCTGGGTCTGTGATGAATTCGTCTTTAAAGGGTTTGAAATTGGAATTGCTGAGGATAATATATCAGATCAGTCCCATTTAGTGGATTCTCACAAGATGTGTCTGTGAGAATTTGGAGCGCGTGCGGACGGTGGAGCCAGGAGACAGTGGAGACATCAGCCAAGCCTGCACGTTTAAAATATTATGGTTGTTTGAGTTAAAGAAGGATAATTTACTTCAGAAGGATTCTGTCGGAGACAGAAGATCTTTCAAAGTCGAGATGGCTTCAGAGGTTTATTCAGCAATGCAACATTTGATACATGAAGACACAAGAAGCATACATACTCCTAAAGTCCAGCACAGTATATAACACACTATATAACACAGTATATAACACAGTATATAGCACACAGTCAATATGAAGAAAATCCCCCTCCCTCTATACTACTATTTCCCAATATTGCCTCATAATCTTCCTATAGTTTGTTCCCTTTTCCATGATGTGTCATGTGCACAAGCTCCCTATCTCTTGTGTCCGCTCAAACGCCCTCTCTATGTTCCATTTTCTCCTCAAACCCCAGTTCACCCCTTCTACTATGAGAACCAGCCCTCATCTCTGGCTTCTATTCTATGGGTTTCTCCTTCTACACTTTGTCAAGACCCCTATTCTGCTCCCAAGATGGGCCTAGGTTCAGAGGACAACAGCAAACCCAGATGCTTGGCCTTCAATCATAAATGTTTTCAACTGACAACCCTTGGCAACCCCCCTAATTCTCTGTTCCCTAAGATGCTGTTGATTCTTAATAACTCCTTTGGAGAAGCAAAAAACACATAACAATACATTTTGGGCCACAACACTTGCAAAATGAATTAAATGTGGCTTCTTCTACAATTGGGCCTTGATACAATGCCAGCTAATATTTTCTGCCCATTCTGCACAATCTTTGGGGACTTTCCACACCAGCACCTTTTGCCAAGTTCCTCTATTCTGCCCTACTACATGTTATTTCCAATCAACCGTGGGTTATAGCCCTTCATCATTGCATGGTGCCATTCATTCTTCACAGATCACACCCATCAAGTAAAAAAGAATAGTAACTGGTCCAACTTCATGTCCAAGCCCATGGTATCTGTGGAAGAATACTGTCATCACACTCGTCAAACCCTCCGGCTTTATAACGGACTTAATAACTTTCCGGAGAAACCCGAATTAGAATAAAGGCAATTATAATGTGCCTGATGTTTCCCCCTCCTGGATTGGTTGAGTACAGAATCAAATCTGTACTCCATAACGTTTTTGCATAACCATGTGATGTTTGTGACCATAACTTATTTTTCGTTCCTTTCTCTGTCATGTCCACCATGCTGCCTCTAGTCTTCATCAGCCTATAGAACCTGATCAAAGGTGTTCTTCTCACTTCAATCCATACACACACCCTCAAACAGGACACCTCCCTTTGTCTGTCTCACTGCCTTTATTGATTAACTGTGTAAATCTGTGGCTCATATGCTTCAATAGGCATCTCTTCACATAAAAGCCACCAGAGCGAGAGCAGACCTTCCACTTGCTGTGTCTGTTTCCCTACTCGGCAGGCGAAATGAAAGTGGAGCTTGCTCTTTGATGTGAATCTCAAGCCCTGTGATCTTACCCAGTTTAATTAAATAATGACATTCAAAGCACCCTACTCATCCTTGTAACTTTACTTTCAACTCTCCCTGCATGTATTTTGGCAGTTATACTTTTTTTACCTGGAGATCTGTCTCTCTCCGTTATGTCATTTGGTACAAGAGAAGCCAATATTTGGAACCTCTCTTCAGGTGACTGCAGAGCCCTTACATATGTTGTTGTGAGGACATTGGTTAGAATGTCAGGAATTCTAAACATTGCCCCGACCTTTAAACAGATCACATTTCATCGGCCTATATCCACATCATTCGAAGTCCCCCATGACTCCTTATTACAGGGCAGATGTTGAGAATGTTGATGCATTGGACTTCCTTTTCCTATAGAGGCCAATCTGAGCTCAGCTTGCCAGGCAGGAGATGGGACTCACGCATAGTGGCAGCGATGGCAACCGGCAACCGGCAAGGGTGATGGGGTGGAACGGACAGGGGAGTGACAGCTGCCATCCATCACGGCTCATGCCAGTCAGAGACAAGTGAAGAGCGCAAGGGCGCCATGGCGACAGGACAGACGTCCCTTAACTGTTTACCAGGTCTGTCTTTGCACCTCGGGTCTCCAGAGCTGACATCCATCTATCCATCAATCAATCAATTAGTTTTCCAGGGTCGTTTCTGGTCGACAGGCACCATTGCACATCGATGTCCCTGCAAGGGGTCAGTGAACTATGACACTATGACTTATTCGTGTTTTCATACTTGATCAACTGTTATCCCTTCAGACACAACCACAGAGGCTTTAGTGAAATAAGTCTTATAGTAATCTCCTCTCCCAAAAAGGAAGAATGTTTGTGTGTGTGTGTTTGTTGTGTGTGTGTGTAATGACAGAGGGTAGACAGATAGGAGAATGAGACTGTGTTTGTTGGTCTGACTCTGATACTGAACAATCCAAACAGCTCCAGCTGCCTCAGAACAAATAAAGGTTCCTCAGCCTGTAGCCAATATATGTATTTTGATACCAAAACTATGTATTTTTCTTCATGCAATAACATGACGTATGCAAAGTAAACATTAATAATTGAACACTTGAGTGAAATCTCATAACAATAAATGGCTGCAAATACTGTAACATATGGTATATTTTATAGAACATCTACTGTAGTGTCAGTCATTTTTATTTACTGTTCTTCCTCATGCTATACAAACTGTGTGGTCTGTTCATTAATTTTCCTGGTCCATAGCACAGCCAAGCAATAATATACAGGCATTCTTCAGTCCGTGAGGCTTCACAAGGCTTTGTCTGCTGGTCTCTTATTATGCTTCCGAATTTGGCTGACAGCTCTAGTGAAGACAGTTGTAAATGTCATGTAGATAACCTTACAACTACGACAACCGAATACTCTCCCCGCTAAACATGCAATTACATCCCGGGTCAGGTTTGTTTCATGCTGTTTACGGTGGCTGTGAGGGTTATCTGTGTATCGCCAGGCTCCTGTGTCTTTCAGCAGCGATACTGCGCCTTGCTCTGGAGGCAGTGAAGCCTGTAGGTAATAACGCTTATCTAAGTAGAAGGTCAACTGTTTTACGAGCTGGGGGGAAAATATTGGGATTAAACACCACAAAGCATCGCGGTGACAAGTTCTTTGTAATATGATCCACCACAAATATGATTGGAGTGCAGTGGACCAGTGACAGCAGAACCTCTGGGCCTGCTTTTATTAAGCCAGAAGTTGGTTGCTCAATCAATAGACCCTGACTCCATCTTTGGCAGCCCAACAAACATGCTCACTTTCATGTACCTGACTGGTCCCAGACATCCCCGACCTCTCCGACCAGAGGAAGCTGCTGGATCACATGACCAGATGCAGCTGCTGGATGACCAGAGGTATAATTCCTATAATTGTGTGCAGGGTTTGAGTGATTATGACCATTCAAATATGTCTAGTAAATGTAAGCTTTGGCAAAGGTTTAGACCAGCGCTTGCCATCCACCTCTAAGTCACTTCATTGTGGGTGACAGAGGACCCCTCCTACATCAGCCTGTTCATTAGCCTCATTGGCTCTTGATGGGAAGCTTCACAAGAGAGGGTACAAGCGGAGTTCAGATGCCACCACGTACTCCATGTCATTGGGTGTGCGTTTGGCATAATGTACACCCCCAGAGAGAGAAAATGTATTGATGGCTGGAAGGTGACTCAGCTGCCCCTAGCTGTTGTCACAGATGGCTGCTGCTGTTGCCCCCTCTTGTTCCTTGCCAGTGGCATGGTGGCGGGGGTCGGGACTTTTTACTTCCTAAATATATCGTATCACATCTGAATTGCATATAACTGGACAGATGTACTTTTTCACATCAGGGGCTGACAGTCCACATATTTCCACTGATTCTATGACAATATGCTCTTCTGGCATTCCAAATATCAAATTCTATTAATGTGATCAAAGTGCAAATATATATATTTTTCCCTCTTTTACCTGCAAATTATTTGAGATTTTGAAATAAGTGTGCTCACTGCACACATCTCTGCATGCAGAAACGGAAAAATGTGAATAACAAGTCATTATGTTGTTTCTACTACACTGTCATATATTCTATGTCACACCGTTAGGTTTTATAGAATGAGCAGCCCTGCAGTGTGTTTAACGCATCATTTCCTTTCTCATTGTGAATGGTGTGTGTGTGGGTGTGTGTGTGTAGGGGGCTGAATGTCCTTGCTTTTTATTGCCACACTTGTCCTGAAAGCATGGCTGCTCTGACTGGTGCCCCGGGCTCTGCTGAAAGTATTCCTTCCATAGTGACAGGCAGATGGAGAAGTCAGTAGGTCACTGTATTTTAATCCAACAATCGCATCAATGGACCTTTCTTAATGTGGATGTGAAAATCAATTGTCATACAGCACAAAGTTGACAAGGAGAACGTTTTTTGTTTCCAATGTATTCTACTGCAGTATTAATCCTCTACTGTGCCATGTCATCTATTTAGATAGCAAGCAGTTACTTAAACTCAATTAAAACGATATTAAGCTAAACCAATCACCTCACATTTAGCAACATATATTGAATTTTGCATGGGTGTGCATGACATTTATCTGATATATTCTCTACTCTCTTCAATACACAGTTTGGTCTAAAGTTTCTTTTGACTGCAATTTTATTGAAGCCCAAATTGGCAGAACTAGTTCAGGCATGGCACTCAAGCTGGCGTTGTGTCATCAGATGATGTCACTCACAATCATTACAGGTGTGACAACTGAAGGTTAATTTAATCATTTACTTTATGGGACCATGTACAGTTTAAAACATGTCACTATTTGATGCACCATACCAGAATATAGCTTCAAGCTAATTCACATCAGCACTGCCTCAGCAGGTCCAAACAAAGGAACGGCACAATAACTGGGTCTAGAACTTCCCATCGTGTGTTGCTGTGCACCTGCATGTGTTACTGTGCACCGACATTTGTTGCTATGCACCTGCATGTGTTGCTATGGACCTGCGTGTGAAGTTGCTGCCACCCTCCTCAGCTCCTCCACACTGTCTTGTTGTGTATCGTACGACAGGAAGTCGTTGTGCTACTCTGTGAAGACTCATGACATCACTTGTTAAAAAAGCTACACTCAGTTTAATTTGATTTCCTGTCCACCAGAGTATTTATATCCTGCGTTCTGCATTGTTATCGTATGTACTTGTGCTATACTAGCAGCTCCCAGGCAGGGCATTCCCCCTTAGATAGAACCACACTGTCAAAGACCAAACCTATTTCCAATGCAATAAATGGTTACATCAATACACGCCTTGACTGAACTAGTTCTACATTTCACTTTAATTGCAAATGGCTGAGAACGCATTGCCTCATTTTTCACACTAGGGTAATTTTAATTTTGAATTCCTAAATTGATTCATAGAAGCATAATAAAAGTGTTATCTTTCAAATGCACAATAATCACTGCAGCATAGAACTGAGGGAGCCCTCAATAGGCTTCTTTATCACTTGATGCCACATTTTAAACATTTTAGTGCTGTAAATGAGTGAGTGATTCATAAAACAAGGAGGAATCATTCACTGAACATGCCAATCGGTATAACAATTTATCTTACCAAAGGTTCCCTGTATATGAGCTGTGGTATATGGAAGGGTCATAAACAGCACCAGTTCAGATACATAGGCTAAGAGAGCTAAATGTAAGACAATTGTACACCTCAGTCCATTTGATTTGACACAATTCAACCATGCTGTAATTTTATTTTGACAACTTGGAACACGATTGTAAATAAGCCCTGTTGAAGTAGCAGCAGCTAATCAAGAGTATGAAAGTACTAGTTTGAGAGTAAAACATATGAAATAACATTGTACGTTAGAAAAAGAAGAACAGAGGTATAGCATGCTGTGACTCTCACCTTTCAGACTGAAAGTCCTTTGTTCTGGTGATAGAGAGGCAGGAATAACCATAGCCATCTGGGTCTCAGGGTCTGAAGTGGTGAAGGGCGCCTTAGTGGACCATAACAGAAGCTAAATTAGAACACCATGTAGCTAGAGAGGGGGCTTAAATTGGTTAGCAGTCCAGCACAATTATCTCAGCCTTTCCCAAGAATTAATGACTTGTATGCTCATAGATCCATATTTAGAGAACTATGTATAGCTCTGAATGCATGTATGATTTGATAACTAAAATGGTTTCAGTCAATATCTGGAGCGCTCCACAATATAGCCTATTTGTTATGTCTCACATGGCTCCCGCAGTCAAAGGGAGAATATAAACACCGACACATTCAGGTCTCCTCACATGTTAAGCATATCATTTGAACTGACAGCAGGAGCAGAGATAGTGAGTCCCCCTATAAATAATGCTTAATCCTGCCTCCCAAAGAAACATTAATGATTGCTGTGCAGGCCTTCCCACAGTGGCTCATTCCAACAAGAAATATTGTACACAACTGCAAAGACTACTTCCACAGTCAACATTTATGACTAGACTAGGGATGCAACGATTATAGATTTTAATGGTACGAGTAAAGGAATAAGCACGATTTCATGATTACTATGCATTAATTTATTTCGTAACATTAGGGATGTATAAAATCATATGAACAAACTTAAATTTGAGCTTTTACTGTACAACATTTCTTCGATGGCTTTTGATATTACCTTTCAAAACAGAAATCATAGTTACCAAATATCATCATCGTCATGTTAAAGTGCTTTTGGGTCACCGCCCAGAACGTGACGTCGGTGAAAACCCTCTATTTAAAAAATGGCGGACGCTAAATTTGGCGGCACCATATTATTGTGGAAATCCTTTTTAGAACAAATGGTACAATTTAAGTGTAGGCCTACATAGATTAGACATTTAAATCATGTTCACAAACAACAGCTAACAATAGTTGTATTTTGAAAAATAAAAAAAGAATGACATTCCACACCTTCCGCTACCGAAGCTTTAGCTACTCTTCTCCGCCATGTTGAAAGGTCAACGCGGGAAATCGGGTATCAACATTATCAGAGTTTCCCACTGACAATGACGTGAGGGGTGGTTCATGTGTAACTTCCGAGTTGTAAAGTACCATAATTCCAACAGCACGTGAAGGCAGCATAAATCCTACTGCGTAACTAACTGAGAGTAGAGATAGCTAGTAGCTAGCCTAAAACAACACGTTTTTTACGAGGGTGATCTTCCAATTAACGATGTACATAGGATATTATGTTGCTGCCCTTTAGGCAAAAGGAAAAAAGGATTCAAATTGTACATTTCGAGCTACATCCACAATTAAGAAGGTAAGGTATATCTCACGCACACATGGTTAAACGTCTTGGTTTTAAGAGTGTTTCTGTTCTCACTCTCAAAAAATGAACGTTATGGTACATCATTTTTATGAACAACGGTTGTACAGTGAGGTAAATTAAACAAACATTGCCAGAGTTTGCAAACAAACTAGCTTGAGTTTATGTGATTTATCATGGCGTGTGTTAGTGCATAATGTAGGCCTTTCATAAGGTATTAGAACTTTGTCAAAAAAGTCAGTATATTTCACTACCTACAATCACAGTTCTCACTACCTGCTTTGACAAACTTGTATTTTGTACCTACCTATTAGAAAACCTATGTTGATGTTCTTGATATTGTAATCTTACTGTAATATCCTAATTAGAAAGCAAATATGTTATATATTTCGGACGTCCTGCGTAGAATGGTCCCGTTAATCATACACCTTCTTGCCAAAATTCTCCTTTGACATAGGCATAGAGATTGTCTGCTGACTTTGCATCACTTGGAGTTTTTCCAAAGTTGGAATTATTCTTTTTCAGACAGGGCTAATTTGTAGTCTGTGGATGTTGCCTGGGGTCCTTTGAGCTAGTTGGTAGGCCATGGATGAGATTGGCTGTCAGACAGGTGGACAGACAGGTGCAATGCAGACTCGCTTCCTCTGAGAAATCAACTCTTCATTATTCATTACGGCACAGAATGAAGCCACAAATCGAGTCAGTCAGACGCAAAGCTGGCAGGAGGTGGTTACTGGCTGCCAGTGACACAGTTAGAGTGGTGTCGGTCCCCACATGAGCGGAAGATAGATTCACCCCCAGTGCCAGAGCTGAAAATCCTCAATCCTCATACCTAGCCACTAGCCATGACCAGATCACGAGCAAAAGCAATTGATTGTTATTACAATTGCCCTCCCAAGCATTCACTCCAGTGCCTTGTTAAAATACTTACGGGACGTTGGTCCTCCCTGTTTGATGTTTTTACTGCTATTGTTTGAGATTCCTCCCCTCCAGCTCCACCATTTTCACTGTAGTTTCCTGATGAGCTTGACTTGATGGGTTTCAGTAAGTGTGAGTTCAGTGTGTGTCTTGTTTTGTGTGTCGTTTCGTTGAGAGCTCTAAGGCACAGTGGCATAATTGTGGTCTGTACGTACACATACTATCTCAACTCTTGCTGGGATGTTCACTGGAGCGAAAACTCTGTCCAACATTCTGATCAGAAGGAGAAAAACAGCACTTGAAAAACCAAGGCCCCAACAGCATATCACCCCCTGCTGTGTGAGTGGCTGGTTGACAGTTTTGAGCACTGCTGTGTTGCAATCTTTCTCTCTACCAACAGGGGGACACATTGTGCTTCATTACAATTAGAGGGCTTTCATGAAAGGGCATGGATAAACGATTTTCACCTCTCTTAGATTTCAATATACATTCACCATAGTGCTGGCGAAAGACAAAAAATAGATTTGAAGAGCGACAACAGATATATAGACGTAGAGAAGGTTTGAGATAAATGAGTAGGATTGCGATATCGAAACATCTCGGATTTCACTTGGCTCGGTGCTCCTGTACATTCACATGCTCGTGTCTTTGCTGAACTTATCCTCTGCCCAAGGGCAAGAGTGCTAGGGAGAACTTTTGGCCAACCTTCTTTTCTTTAACAAATGGGGCCAAATGGAAAGGAAAAGGGTAGGGAGAGAGAAAATGAGGTGAAAAGTGAGACTGTGAGAGGTGGGTGTCTAGCGTGATAGAACAACTGTTCGATGGAAGAGGAGGAGGGTCTAAGGTGTGTTGCTAAGGGAGGGTTTGTGTATAGAGTTGTGCTGCTGTCAGATCATGTCACAAAGAAAATGAAATGTTATGATACCGGAATTTGATCAGATACAATTCGTCCATTCAATTGATTTGGATGCTGTTGTAAAACTACATGTAAATAGACTAACATCCAAACTGGATTTTACAGTAGCTCTTTAATATTATAATTGATGTTATTTACATTGTGTGTGGTTTGGTTTCTTCTTGACCTTACTATTTCAGTCTTTGTTGTTGCGTTGGAATGACCTTCTACTTCATTCTTTCTTGGTGCACAATACTCGATTGTAGACTTTTGTTGTAGACTTTTGTCGATTGTAGACTTAAGTTAAATCTAGAATATTGTTCCCTTTAGACAGCTATGCCAACAAAAGCACTTACTGCACACACAACAGCAAATACTCTTGTTAGGGTACTATCTGTACTTCAAGGATAAGAGATGAGCAAGTCATATAACTCCTCCAACCATTAGCATTCACTGTGTTAAAAGGAAAGGGCCATGCCATTGTTAGGGTACTGTTTGCTAACACACAGTAGAACAACAATGTATTTTCTTGTCTTGGTGAAACATTGCCATCTAAAGTATTGCTTCAATAAACACCTCAAGTCCATGTTGCAGTGCAGGGTAAACACTTTGCTAAAGAATTGAAGCCTTAGAAAGAACACAACACAAATGGTCACATGTCTTTATTAAATAGCACACTTAGAAATTCTCTCTGGTGTGAATAATTTTGGAACCAGAGGTAATTTTCTTTTCCATTTTAGCTTTGAATGTCTGTGAATAGATTCTATCCACCAAGGTTGCCTGACTATGTTTTCTGTCTCGTTTAATGCAGAGGAGTTCAGATCTGCTGGATGAGACTACTGTGCTGTCATTTGAGGTGGTGCCTGGTCACATGAGTTCCTTTCTGTTGATGTGGAGGGCCTGTATGGCGTGGACTGTAAGGTAGGCTTCTAAACATTTTCTTCTTCATTGTGGACCTGAGAGGAATCTGGTGTTGTCTTCTTTAACGTTGTTATAAAGAGGGGTCAGCAGGAGAGGGCTGGTGGTTGTCTGCCATGTGGAGCTTGGCACATCAAGTTGGCCACTTTCTCTCTGCCTGGCTTGGACAGAACATTTATGCCATTCAGTGATACGAAAAAACAGCAGAGAAGGAGAGAGACTCGTAAAAAGGTTTGATTAGTCTTTTTCAGACAGTCAGTGAAAGGGGTCTTACACCGGAAGAGAATAACAATCTATTTCTGTGTGTAATTAGACTTAAATGAGTCACAATCACTGTCTCAAGGTCTGCAAAGCTGGCAGCTCCATCTCCTCATATACCAGCCTCAGGTAGATGGGTTGTAATTTCAGCTGGATATTGGTGAAATTGAAGAAGGTCTTGCTTTTCTTCCCCAAGACAGGCTGTGCTGGAATACATTTAGCATACATGCACACATCTGTCTCACCACAGTAAAGATGGGCTTCTCTCACCCTGGTTCTGATGTCCATAGATGATTGGGGGTGGAGTTAGTGGGGTGGAGTTAGTGGGTTTTGTCTGCTGCTTGACTCATGGCAGCCTTGCTTAGAAGCAGAGAGGCATCTTAGCCTAACCCTACTGCACACCTCTGAGGCAAAGCTCAGTGCCTCTTTTGAAATGGCGCACAGTGAGTGTACCAATAATCAGGAGCTTTGACTCTGCTGGGTGTGGAGGCTAGGACACAGCGTGCTGGACCTGGTCCAACTCTTCTGACAACCACTTTACTGTTTACACTGAACAATAGTAAATGCTTTCCACAGTATATTCCTAGCCGCTACCACTGAGTCTGATACATTACATTCCAAAAAATATCTTGTGCTTATTTTTTCATTAACAGAGTAAAAGCATATATTTGCCATATCAAATCTATCATAACAGATTTAGTTTATAAAAATAGTTATACTTGTTGAAAGTTTCATCACATCCTGATAGCAATCTATAATTTAAGTGGTCTACATGTAAAAAACAAAACTAAAACATATTCTGTGTGATGCTCACTTTGGTGTGTTATGAGTCTTAAATGATGACCGGCCCCACCTTGACCTCAATGTAGTGATCTCTGACTCGTAATTGAGCATAACCGTTAATTGTGGGCCTTTATCAGTCAAGGCGTTAGCACTTTAGTACTTAAACAACTGACAGTCTCTTGGGATACTGTGCAAAATAACTGAAATCACAGTAAAGTTTACGCTTAAAACGTGGCTGGACACAGTAGAGGTGTCCGTAGAGCGTCTGAGCCCTATTCAGAAGAGGGTCCACTTCTCACACCACTTGTTCTTGTGCTATTTTTCTTTCCTTCCCTCGAGGCCAGCTAAAATGTCAAGCATGATGAGTTCCATGTTGGGGTCATCGCCTCCTGACCATGACAACAACTCTGGCAAAGAAATGAGAGTTGTGATGGAAGTATGACTGAAGTCCCCAGCAAGTACCTGAGGACATGTTGCTCTTTAGGAGTTGCAACACGATCCTGGAGTGGGAAGAAGCTTTCTGGATTGTTATAATGGGAGAGAGGAATACATGCTGGAAACACATTGTGTAGTAGGGGTGGGAATTGTTTGGTACCTCACAATTCGATTTGAATAGATTCTTGGGGTCACGATACGAAGACATTCTTGGGGTCACGATTGAAAAGCACGAAGATTTTTTAAAAAACAAATCAACAAAAAAATCTATTCACTTAAATTTGTGAATCAATCTGAATCGATAGCAGACTGAATCACGATTATAATGTGAATCGATTTCCCCCCCACCCCTATTGTGTAGCATGGTCACGACATGGCAGACAGAACAGTATATGGTGTTTTAAATAGAGACATATCAGTTGTAGAACAAAAACAGGCTTCACGGTTCGATGATTAAGAGGAGAGATGATTTACCATGAACGATCACAACCTAGACACTGTAAGAATACAGTTCTTTCCATTCTACCAGAAGCAGAGACCTTTCAAGCCCCCACTGATGAATGTAGCCCTTGAAGGGGAGAGAGGTCTCCAGATATGTGCCTTCAATAAAAGGCCTCTCCAGGAGCG
Organism: Mallotus villosus; assembly: GCA_903064625.1. Classification (NCBI taxonomy): domain Eukaryota; kingdom Metazoa; phylum Chordata; class Actinopteri; order Osmeriformes; family Salangidae; genus Mallotus; species Mallotus villosus. Next base: position 70,866 of record CAEFZP010002805.1, on the reverse strand, counting down.
AGGAGACACCCGTGTCAAGCTGAGTTGCTGAAAAAGTGGAATCCATCTCACTCTCTGTAAGGGTCCCACACCCCTATAATCTTACTTTCATGATTGGATCCCCTGTAGAGTGGCTCAAAGTGGTTAGGGCTGTGAGAACTTACATGCGAGTGCACCCGGCCCTCAATCCATTCAGATTTAGCTTCAATATCTTCCTTATTGTTTATATTTTGTAATGAGAGGAGATTAGCTTGATAATTTTCCTCAGTAATTGTGGACATCAGCACACTTGAACACACACACACAAACACACAATCAGCCGTTGCACAGCTTTCTGTCTCCCACAGAAATGCAGAATGGCAATAGTCAGGTAGTCATGGTATGTTTTTTAATAAAATCATCAATAATATCTCCCTTGGTACTTCGTGGGTGACAGCTAGTTCTCCTATGTCATAGTAATTCACACTGAAATTGTGCAAGGCCGTAACTTCGTGACTGTGGTTAAGGCATAAAGATTTGTGTGTGTGAGTGTGAATGTGCTGGGGCTTTGATCTACTGTCCGGTTTGCATGGCTCACTTTAGGACCCCCTCGACTCTATACCAGATAAACAGTCTTGGTCTCGGTCAGAATTCATGTCATATCTTGGAGAAGACCAGCATAAAGTAATCTTTTTGGAAAGGAAATGTTAGCTGTCATAATAATATACATTCCGAAGGTTTTACATGACATATTTCATTTATTTAGAAGATGCTTTTATCCAAATTAAGTGCTGCAGATAACCAATGTCCAGAGAAACATAGTTCTTAGTGTTTCATTGATTAGTGCCAAGGAACTTTTTATTTTGTTACCAGGCACAATGCAATAAGAACAACATCCTATCTAAAGTCCAACAATAGACATGCTTTTTAGGTGTAATCTGTTTTAAGACTGTGCCAAAACAGGAGCTCAAATACAACATGTAGAAAAGTCTGTTTCACAGATACCACCTAAAGTCATGTGCAGATAAGGTTCTCTTAGGTCAAGGAATACGTGATTAGTCCATTTATTTCTGTCATATACGTTATTATCTAACATTAACATATTCTTAAATAATCTGAGGAAGCGTGTGTTTAAATTGCAGAGTAGATCTCAGTTCATGAAATGTGGCTTTAATTACTCAATGTCCCTGATTTGTTGAAAATACTTGATATCAAAGGGGTCAGATGGTCAGACAACACTTTTTTAACCGTTAAGTCTTTTAACGGTATCAGGAAGTTGTTGAATGGGCAAGCAAGAAAACATGTTGTCCTTTTGTCTTGGATTGCCATAAAATGGAGTTCCTTGTGTGACTTAATCATCAGAAGCTGTGAAGTACAGCTCTCAGGTGCACACACACTCAGATAACCATTTCATTTCTAGGCCATATGGTTTTTGTTTCATGTTTGTGTTTAACAGATTGTCTCTGTAATTGGGTTCTGTGTTCAATAGTTTGCGTGTTTTAATAAATGCTTGTTCAAAATACATGTTACTGTTTTAAATTAGATTAAAGATTGATTCTCAGAATGTCATTGCATCATCTTCAGACCGTGCCCATGTTTGCTAGGACGATGGTGCTGCAAATCCCGTCAGAATTAACATTAGCAAGGATCTCACTTTTTCTGATTCCATTTTTCATCTAACGGGGCAGGCATTTCACAAATACAGGTGGTTACTTTGGTCTTGTTTCAAAAAGGCAAATCTGACAATGCCTAAAATTGGTATGACTTTGACAAAGTGGGATGTGAAGAGACACATTTCCTCATGCTTCTGGCTAACACACTTCAAACCCCCAAAAGGGCTCTTTGATCTTTAACAAACTCACTGTAATTAATGCTAAAAAGCATAACTGCAGAACTGACAGTTCCCCCCTGGCATTTCAACATCATATTACCATGTTATGGTTGCATGCAAAATCAATAATGCAGAACACATTTAAGTTATTTATTAAACCAAATCAAATGTGCATTGTGTTCAGCAATCTTATTTATTCTTTAATTTGGGATTATGAGTATCAATTGGGCATTCCTGTATCAATGATAAAATTGAACATATTAAGTTATAGATTTCATTAAACTGCCAAAAGCTGCAGAAAGAGAATGGAAAAGACTGATTAACTATTTCTTTTTTTGGATCCCCTCTATTCGATCAGAAAGTCATTATCTTTACAATCGAGGTGCAGCTTTATCTTGGGCCTTGATGATTTAACAGGCTATTTTCAAAAAAGACAAATGTCATAAGTAGATCAGGGAGGTCTTGAAACAGATTGGCTCCCAAAATGTACAAATTACTTTTGGAGGCATGGAATTGTCCCAGTGCATTGCTATTCATTGACTGTAGTGAACCAGGACTATGTGGGTCAATCCATAATGATACGTCATTTTCCAAAGAACATCTGAAGTCTTTCCTATATTCAGGGAATTCTTTTCTTCTTATACAGATGAAATCTGAAAATGTATTAGGTCATAAGAAATGTGATGGTGAAACTAATCCTCTTTGGCACGCTTGCCCTTTCTCTATGTATCAGTGTTTTGAACATGGCTACAGTATACTGTACACACAACTTGTCCTGATATAAACAGATCAAAGCCAAGACTCAGGTGGAAACAGGACTAGGATTATTGCTATATAGTGTTCATATAGGGCAGGTGTTTTTCCTGATTGCAGCATCTGGCTCCCATTCTGGTGCGTCTTAGAGAAAATGCAGTTTATTTCCCCCAAAATACGGTACTTCATAGGCCAACCTCTCCATCCTTAATGGTTTTTGAATTTCTACTCTGAAATGTTCCACTTCAATAAATCGCTAATTGCATGGGAGGCCAGATAATAATGCATATTTTCGAGTCAAGACATAAAAATGGGGAAATGTAATGGTGAAATATCAGTGTGTACATGCCAACCACGCACGAGTTGATTATAGCTGTGCTTGTCTTCTATGGCTTCTATGCTTTTGATTACACTGTGACAGAACCTGCCACCATTGTTCTGCCATTGATTATTTCCCCCTCTCTCTATCACATCCTGTTCCTTTCTCTTCCCTCATCCCTCTCTCTCACTCTTCTCTCTCTTCCCTCTCTCTCTCTACCTCTCTCTCTCTCTCTTTTGATGGAGCGCTCCTGTCCAGCTCCTCTTGGCCTCTGCATCCTCTCCTCCTACTTCTAATTCCACTCAGGCGGTGCAAATCCACAGCTCAATATTTTTGTGTGCTTTTCATGCTGGATGTCAGCTTCTCACACTGTAACTCCCTTAGGTGTGGTTAAAAATCACACTCCAAACTGGGCAGTGTTTCTTCCCCCTCCCCTCCCCCCCTCTCTTCTCTGAGACATCAACACGTCCTCTCACGGAACCCTAAGCCCCCCTATACACCACGGGGAGTTTGGTGAGCAGTGATGGGGAACGGTCAGCAGAGTTTGGCTTTAAATATCCAATTCATTGAAACTGGCTAAATCCTGTGTAACATCTAGTATTTGCATTGCAGTTAATGTTGTAAAGTTAATATTGAATTGAATTTGGATTTGATCCCAGTCCATGAGTTTTGCCTACCACTCATAATTTGGGATTTTTGTTTGTAAAAGCAACCAAATTAAAGTAGATGATTAACATTTTGATTGGGGTGTGTGCTAGCAGCAGTGTTGACAGTGCAGGTATGTCAATAGGGCATTATCAGCTATCTCTCTTGTTAGGAGGGTATATTTAATTTAACAGTAGACTGTACCACTTAATTAGTGAGATCATCTGTATGACATGAACTCTTACAACGTGTTCTTTATTTACAAATACAAAATGATGTTCAGCTGTGAAAGTACCCCAGTGTACAATTAACGTAACAATTTGCATTTTAATGGCCAATTGAAATCTTGCACTTGGTTAAGCAAAGATAAAGTAAAGAACAATTACCCATTTGGCCTCTGGCATCAACCCAGTGATAAATAAATAAATTCCCCATTCACCTCAAGATATGGGCCAAACGGTTTATTTGATTTTGATAGACTTAAAGCACTTTTTGAACTTTGAATTGCTTCCTTTTCTAAGATAGTGAAGGTTTTCTTCAAATGTGTTGTTTCTTAAAAAATAATAAAAATAAAAACAGGTTTATGATCTGCAGTGCAGTTCACTGTAAACGTTTTCCTCATCATCATTTCCTTTTTTTTAAATCAATAAATACTGAGAACATTTTTGGTTAGATGTAACCTTGATAGACATTATGCAGGACCACAGACAGTTCCACACAACTGGTGAGTCAGACCCAGGTGAGTCAGAATTGAGGATATTTACACCGACATCCATAAATATTACCCAGTCCAGGTGCCACAATCAATCAGCCCATGGAACTGGACCGCTCGTCAGGCAACCAAACCAGCGTGGGCGAACAGCACTAAGTCATGCAGGACACTGTCAGAGAAAGAAAACAGCATAATTATATGCAGAGGTTTCTTGGGAACATCGTATGCAATAAACAATGTACCAAAATGCAACCAAAAGTCCAGAGAAAAACTTGCTGCTCAACAAATGTACCTTTTGAAGAGGCCAAGGAATAATTTAGTGGATGTTCCACAGTAGAAACTTTTTGAAGATTGTATGGAGCCCCCTAGGTAACTTCAGGTGGAAAGGTTGCTTCAGTGAGGGTTGCCCATTTAACTACCTTGTCTAAAGGAACAATAATCAAGTACCTATGTAATTAGATACCCCATGCATCTACTTCTTTTTAGATAAATATCTGGAAATGTTGGGTTCTGCAGTTGAGTAAAACCATTCCAAAGCCTCCAGAGTCAGAACTTTCTTATCGATAGCAGGAGTCTAAGGACAGACACCACCAGCTCCATATCATGGAGCTCCTTAGCCACACTTGGCAAGGACAGACACCACCAGCTCCATATCATGGAGCTCCTTAGCCACACTTGTCTTTGCTGCTACAGATGCTAACACAGGTGATTCTGCCTACATGAAACAAGGTGGCATCGTGCAGTGGGTCTTTCAGTGTTGTCCACAGCACTATATTTTGCTCAGGGTAAAATCTTTAAGTAAAGTCATGACTCTTCTGTTCTTCTGCCCCCTCACCCAACGCATCTCACCCCCCTCACCCCTCTCACCCCCTCACCCCGCACCCAACACACCCTCGATCCCCACTGGCACTCAGCAGTGACCTTAAGCAATAGTATACTGTTCTCGCTGTTCTTTGTTTTTGCTCCAGAAAGAAAAAAGGTTAGGTCTTTAACAGCCAGGCTATTTCTTTTCTTTAATAGTCAAGTCAGCTGGATTATTTCTGCTGCCTTGTTAAATGAAAGGCTGGTGCATTCCTTATGACATGCCATTTGTTTAGTTTTCGTAGTCTTGCCCAAATGCTGATGCTCCACTTCTTGGCTGAACGCGCATGCTGTGTTGCTGCGTCCCAGCTTGCTACAGTTAAAAGTGTGAAGCTGATTAGAGGTGCATCTCATTTACACCTCCTTCCTTGTGTTTTTAGGACCGTATGTGGTGTAAAATAGAATGAAAGAGCTGATCTACTCATTGAGATTAACATAAACAGATGGTAAATTCAAAATTTCTCCCACAGGGTCTCTCGCTAATGACTAAACTTTATGCTCTCATTATTATCCGAAAGATAATTTCGAAATATCCTAAAATTGACTCCCAGACCTTCACATGTGGACCGTGGAGAGTAAGGGTGATGCTCTAGTTTTAGCATCATCACAGTGTTGCTGGCATTATGTCAGTCTACCAACATTCTAACAATATTAGTGAAGGTCTTTTTCACTCTCCCCAGAGGTGAGGATGAGCAGTCCTTTCATGAACATGTGATTGGATTTACCAGCAGACACTATTGGATCTAATCAATGAAAGTCACATCAGAAGCTACTTTGTCTGTTTTTCACAAGGTGTCATTGCGGATAGTTTCACAGGTAAGAGATGGCTGAACAGGCCCCAGAAACAAACCTCCTTCCTCCCTGACAAACAAACTATAGCCCTGTAGAGAGCTGAGATGATGGGTGACAATTTAATTGAGGAATGGCTGAGGGAAGAGAATAGGAATTAGATCTGTCAGATTCAGGGCTCTGTTTTCTGACCATATGTGTCACACACAATCCCAGAAGACCTGCATACTGCTAGTGTCCTCTGATAGTGTGAGATCCGATTGTCCTTTAGGGTCCATTTCATATCCATCTGGGGAATGCCTTCTGACAAGGCCTTACAAGACATCTCTAATGGCGGATTATCACTTGACAGTTTTAGATGAATTGAAAAGACCAGAATGACGTTAATTTTATTGAAAGATGATATCAATGAGGATGACTGCCAGATCTGTGTTCTGACTTCAAAAGGAGAAATAGGCTAAACCTTATTGTATTTGTAAATAGTGTATTTTTATCCATTTAGCATTTTGTCAAAAGATTGATCCTTGTGACAATTCCTCAGGTAGCCCTTTTCGTACATGTAAATGTATTTTCCTTTATATAGTGTGTCATACAGGAATAACTCAAAATGATTTCCTGCTCATTAAATATTCACGCTCATCAAGGGTTCAGCCAAAATATCATTTTACTTTTCAAATTGCATTGCATGAGTCCAATTGCACTAATAAATGATCACTATTGAGTTCTCGACAAATAATAGTTGTGTACCCTATAATATTGGGAACAGGAGTGTCTGTGCAGAATGACTCTTGAAGTTCACCTCTAGGTTGAAGCTGCCATTTTTATCTGTTAATGAAATATTAACCCTTCCACCGTTAAGTGTTACATTAATACTGCAGTGTGTTGGAAATAGTAATTGGTTCTGCAATCCATAATGTCTGTCACTTCCAAGACTTAGAGCCAGAGAGGGAGTGAGGAGAGTGGGATGGTAAAGAAGGAGCCTTACATGTCCTGTTTTATTCAAATGTGTTTCTTCTGCCAAAGGCATATCCAATCACTAGTTCTTCAAATCCATTTGGCCGTTGCAACTGAAGTCGATCTGCAGGGTACTACCCAGGTGTCAATTAAGTTTCATAGCCATTCACTTTTGAAATGAGCTGGTCTCAAAATTCCATCCAAAGGCATAGGGGATAGAGAAACAAGGCAGTTAGTCTGAGCCCAGCTTAACTGGCATTGTGAGACGGCACAAGCACTCATCTTCTTCTGGAAAGTTTTGTACGATGTCCAGCTTTGTCTTTTATCTCCCCACATGCAGACTCCATGAACACGAGAGCGGCTTCCAGGGACCTGTGCCCAACTTGTCGCCACATTTGCAGACATGATGTGTTGTGTCATGAAAACTAGGACAGTCAAGCTGCAGCTGTAGGCTCTCACCAATCACAGAGAAATGAATGATCCAAGCCTGCACGGAGAATTGTTCTAAATCAAATCACATTTTATTTGTATAACCCTTTGTACAAGCAATGTCACAGAGGGCTTCACAAATTCCCTTAGAACTGCACCTAAACCCCCCCAAACCCTCAAAGGACACAAGGAAAAACTCCCAGAAATATTGAAACTTTGTGTGGAGCTATTTAGTGAGGGCTCCATTCCTCCAGAGCCAATCCACTGGGTTTTTTCTGGCCCCAAATTAGTCTTAGGTGGTAGACTGAGCCTAAATAACAACAAACTGATGGGAGTCCTGGGTAACTAAATAAAACGTCTTACCAAAATACCTCAATATTGACGAGGATTTTCTTTAGTAAGAAGCAAGCTTTGGTCAAGGCTGGGTATCTGTCGTGACTTGTCAACATAAAGGTCTGCTCCTGGTGGTTTGGTAATGGAAGTATCAGCTCTGTTTCCATCTGTAAGCATCAGCTCCAGGACTAGTAGAAGCCATGGTTTGGGCAGATGTTTTCTCATCTCTCTTTCTCTGACAGCCTTGCGGCTAATGCGAACTCTGAGGATACGGCGAGAAGCCCCCTGAGCATAAACACACTGCATAATGGGCACTTTCTTCAAATGCGAACAGCTTCTGAAAAGGTCTTACCATTGCAGAGATTTGATGCTCTTAAACTGGGGTGAAATTTTTGGAAGAAAAACAACTTTTCATCTTCACACTGAGGCAAGATTTTTTTCTTCTCTTTATCCACTTTGGCTTTGAATATCAAATGGGGAGTTTATTGTCATATTGTTGACTAGTGAATGCATATGGTGGTTATCCTAAAGCGATCTACCAATTGCAGATACAATTTAAAATGCTGAAAATAGAGCTGGTGTTGTTGTTGAGATTGATTTAAGATCAAGCTGCAGCCTGGGCAGGAAGGAATGCGTCAAGTCTTTGAAGGCCAGACTGGGCCTCTGATTCACATATTTATGTCATCATGTGATTTGTGTTGTACTGGCCTTTGAATCTGCAGTAAATTCCCATCGCCTGACACAACTTCTGGTTCATTAATGGTGCACCTCTGCATCCCCGGTGTGTGTTTCTTCTCCAAACAGTAGGAGACGTAAATGTCTGGGATGAAAGGCCCAGAAAAGGCTCAGTGCTATCTCCAAACAGCAGCCATGGACCACTTGCCCTGGCTCCCTTTCACAAGCATCAGAGAGAGAGTCTCTTGGTTTAAGTAATTAAAGCTGTAATTGAATATTTTAAACACCTAATTAAATTCCCTTTTTTCATCAGGGGTATTTTTCAGCATGCTGGCTCTCGCCTCTTCTTGAGTATCACTTGCTTATAGACGAGAGAAAAGGCAATGAAAGGAAGAGGGGCTACAATAATCAAGGGAGGATGAACTGGTAGAGGCTTAATGAGAGCAAAGCTCCTGTTGACAGGACAGTAACTTTCCAATACTTTTAGCTACGGTACTAATGCTGAGGGCTCGCTGATATCGCTGTCTTACTAAAACGTTGTATCTATGCGTCGTTGCTAACGTGTGCTGACATTGTGCACACCTAATAAATTCCAAGTTTGTAGGTCGCACATGCGCGAGTGCTTGTAAAAAATGCTCGCACTGTCACGAAAATTGGTCGCAAAATGTGACCATTTGGTCGCAGTCTGGAGCTCTGCAGTTGTTTCCTCTGTCCTGTGTGTTATGGTCACACCCATCGCCTGCTCTGTCCTGTGTGTTCTGATCACACCCATCGCCTGCTCTGTCCTGTGTGTTCTCATCACACCCATCGCCTGCTCTGTGGGCTGTGTGTTCTGATCAAACCCATCGCCTGCTCTGTCCTGTGTGTTCTCATCACACCCATCGCCTGCTCTGTGGGCTGTGTGTTCTGATCACACCCATCGCCTGCTCTGTGGGCTGTGTGTTCTGATCACACCCATCGCCTGCTCTGTGGGCTGTGTTGCTTCATCAGCTAGCCTAGCCTGGAAGTGTGACAAGAGAAAGTAGAAATCAACATGGTACATTGATGATCGGTGTAGTCTTTATACTGACTTGCTGATCACTGGAGATTCACTTATTCACTGTAGTGTGTGATACAATACTACTACTGTTGTTTGTACTTCCTGGTTTGTTATTGCAGTCACTAAACCAACCCAGTAATCAAACAATCAAACCGTAGCAAGGCTTTATGTTGCCATGTCTTCTGTGGCTTATATTAAGTGCTGTTGACATTGTTTGCTAAAACAATCAGTGAAGGTGAATGTCTCGATACATATTTATTTATGTTATGTATTGTTTTAACTTATGCACATGTGTAAACTGTGCTTGAATTATGTATTTCAATCCACAAGTTAATAATTATTTCAATTTGATATTTTATCGCTTCTAATATCTGTGAAATTGATGTCATGTTGCCATGTTCCTTCCTCCCTGCCATCAAAATAAAATAGTTTGAAAGCGGTGGGATTTGTCTCATTCAGTGAAAATAAATCAATTATTATCCCTGCTGGTTCTGTTTGACAGGTTATGAATGTGCCCCTGCTCATTAGGTCAGCATGATCCTGCCTCCCAGTGCTTCCTGGGTAGTACAGATGTGTTGATGAGATTGAGATGGGTTTCTCATTGTCTTTGATGGTATACTGGTATATGGGAGCTTCTAACTGCTTCAGAAAAAAATCACAACAATGGCTATTTGGTAACTAAAACGTTACATCTATACTTCTTTAGTACTTCACAAGTTTCTTCTAATGGTTATTACCATTATGCAAAAACAATCTGGGATTTACCATAAGATAATAAAATGAAGCCCTTTGCAAAGAAGACCAGGATTGATGTTATTTTATCTGACTGTCAGATGTCTGTTTAAAATCAAAACCATATCTTTCTGCTGCCAGTGCCCCAACCCTTCTACACTGTCTGGAGCACTTCTGCAGCTTGAAGGGTTGAACACTGGAAGAATGTATTAGTCTTTTTCAGACAGTTGAGGGCTTGTCTGCTGTTTCTCTGGCATAGCACGCATGGCAGTGGGACAGGGCAGTATTTTTAGCATGCATTAGTAATGGCAATGGAGCAGAGACATGGCAAGTGGCAGGTTAGAAGGGCAGAATAACCACGATCCCTTGTACTGTCAAGCACATTGCACTGGTGTAGAGACACAAGGATTTACCTGCCACATACTGTTCTTGAAAAAATGTGATGCTTTTACCGATAAGGTAAAACATCTCCTGCACATTGCTTGAATTAATTCACTAAGAACTACAACATTTGTTAATCATATAGTAGTTTAGTTTAGATATTTTCTCTTTTCTAATTAGAGCAATTATTGACTCCCATTCGTAGGTTTTATTTGGTGTTTGTTTACACTCATCCATAATAAGATGAGCCATCATCATCAGATCACATCTTTGATCCCTGAAGATCAATATTTCATGTGAAGCGGCTGTGCCAAACTGACACAGTCTGCTTTATTTTCATGACTGCAGGGTTTGGCCTAATTGGCAACCCATTCGTTTGACTGAGCAGAAATATTCTGTATTTTTCGGATTACTTGTATTCTGGTTGTCCCTAAATTGATATTGAAGTCCACCAGATGAAAGTCTCTGCACAGCCCACTCCATATCAGTATGATGGTTGAAAATTGATCATTTCTGCCAGGTCAGGCCTTCCTTTCCAACCTGTCTGATTTCTCTGACTCTTCTTTCCACTTTGGATCAGTTTCCGTAGCTAGCGACTAAGCTTGCATTTGTATCAGATGAGATTTGCATGACCTAGCTGGTTTGAAACAGGCTCCCAGGCAAATATGTCTCTAGTACACAACACATGTAGTTAACTAAGCATGCAAGTTCTCTGACTGTTACAATAAGGATGCCACATTCAATGATGCAAATTTGAATGAGAGGATGAGCTAGATTTGTGACAAGCAGATAAGATCATACGAAGTGAGTAAACCAGTCTGGATGATGTTTCACAGGTGCTTCATACTGTGGGCTGCCTGCGATGTGCTGAATACGTTGCTTAAGATTTCCTCATGGATTGGAAACCATTTTTATGGTAGCTTCCTGCTCCCTTGAATACAATAAAATACAATAAAATGTTTATATCTGACCACTAGTGCGCTACCTCTTTACAAAAGAGACAGTTGTGACGTAAATAACGATTGCCTTATTAAAAAAACTTTCTTGTCAAGCTCAAATTTCTTCTCTTTTTTGTGTGTGACTTAAATGAATCCTTGGAAACACGATGTGCAAGGATATGCATGCATACAGTAAAAGTCGCTTGTAAAAAGCTAAATGATTTCCCCTGCTTGGAGTTGAAGGTGAGAGTTATAAAATAAGTCTCCACTGTACAGTGTTCAGTGTAAATCTCTGAGCAGTGTGTTACTCTTTCAGCTGATGTAATTTATGACTGTGAGCAGTTATGACTGTGTGACTGTGGGTAGTCATGAATCCACAGCTAGTGGAGACCCACTAATTGCTACCATAAAAAAGATGGTGAACTACTGTCTCCTCAGGCATTGCAAGAAGGGGAAAACTTACAATAAAATGGGGGAGTAAACAAGATTCATTCAGTGTACATGTATTTTAAAAATAGAATAAGCAATTAAGTATTGTTACTGTACTCATCAACAATTAACTATATTACCAATAATGCACGTTTTACCTTTTTTCAAACTTATTCTGTCTGCAATAAAGAGAACACACAATCAGACGAAAGCTTCTTAACTTCCTTAATTCTCTCACATAAACGCGTGTGCAGGGACTGCTGCACACAGTTCTGCCCAATTTATTTTTCATATTTGATCGCTTTTGGCAATGTTGTGTAGCTGGAAAAAAGAATGAGAGTTGTGATTTTTTCTTTTCTTACCTGACACCTTTTCATTGAGTGGAATGTATTGTTTAGTGAGATTGAATGTTGCTAATGTGGTATTCTTTAATTGTTTGTTTTGTACCACTGGTGGGAGAATGTGGAATGTCTACTCAAGCCCCACTGTCTGTCCTAGTGGGAGTTTCCTGGTTGTCACCAGCAGACATCAGTGCTTCCGTGCTTTGTGCAGGTTTCAGTGCTTCTGCTTAGCGAGGCTTAGCTATTATGTAGGCCAAGTCACACCCAGCTCAGCTCTGAAGACGGTAGGGACTGGCTTTGGCAGAATTATTGTATAATTAGAGCCTTACTGTGGAAATCACAACTCGCCAGAGTATGGAGAATAATCAGAACAATATGGTAATGACAACTCCGGTACTTAAAGCTGTACTATGTATTGCTCTGATTGTACATTGTAGTTATGGATCTGGAAATGCAGTATAGCAAGGAGACTAGATTAATTTGTTTGTGGCTCAGTTAAGATGGGTCCGTTTTTTAAAATCAATATTGAACTGATCTCTTTCGGTATGTCAACAATGAAATCCTCCTCACCCAACGTGTCTGAAGAGGCGGCAGAAACAGTCCTGTTAACCTGACAGGATGGATTACTTCATACATCTCTACTGTCACTTACTGTACTCCCAGCATCAGTCTGGGTTACAATCCACCCTGGGCTGTTTCCTACATTTCTCCCCTTACATTATCTGTCTCTTCACTGGATCTGGGGTCAGATGAGCTGAGCGGTTAGGGAATCGGGCTATTAATCAGAAGGTTGCCAGTTCGATTCCCGGTGAAGACGAATTACGTTGTATCCTTGGGCAAGGCACTTCACCCTACTTGCCTCAGGGGGAATGTCCCTGTACTTACACTGTAAGTCGCTCTGGATAACAGTGTAATATTGATTAGAAATTAAGGTAAATTATAAAACTCTTTCTTGAGTAGGAATATAACTATTCTCTGCCTATGTTTAGTTGCAGACATTTAGAGTGCTTTGCCATACTAAATGTCAAGAGTTCCTGTCTCTTTCATGGCCCTTTTGATTGCTTGCCGTAATCAATCAAATAGGCCTTCCTGTTTTGTTTAATCATACCCTGACTGTCAACAACAGTTAATCATCCTTTTTAGGGGTCTTGCTTTTTCAGTTTGTGTGCGTGTGAGTGTGTCTTGTGAGTGTGCGTTGTTGTGTTGTTTAAAGGAGTTTGATTTACAACTTCAAAAAGCCCTGAATCTCACAATGGAAAGTTCATTTCCTTCAAGTCTACTTGCATATCTGAAATGACAAAAAGTGACTTAGAACTACTTTGATGCATTTTTAATTAAAGATTGTGAAACACAGGGGGATCTGTTTTGAAGACAGTTTAGTTTATACTCAAAGCCGACATTCTCATTCAATACATTTCCCACCAGTTGGTTCAAAAGCATGTTTATTTGATATCAAAGCCAGTGTAGACAACACATTTCTTGTAAATAGTCTTTGAAATTGTAATAATATAATACTAAAAACAGTAGATATTTTCCACTACACTAAGGATCACTTCAAGTTAAATTATGCTTATTCTATGTATTCTGGCACTTATACTAATTAATATGATTACTAATCAATTCTATATTTGTTTGACCCTTTCCAGAGCATCTGCCAACATCCATATCAATTTCTAATTTTCAAGTGAGGGTTGAAAAATATCTGCAGCATTCTGTATGTAGAGATATAAACAGACTGGTTGATAATCTCACATTATCAACATTAAACAAATCTCAAATGTGTTAAAAGTTTGATTAGGCTTGTAAATATTATAGTTAAGTATTTGAAACAAACTGTTAAATATACTAAATCTATTTGCCCAACAATTCATATAAAATACAGGCATTCTAATGACAATCATATCAACATGGTACTGAAGGCTTTGTCTGTATGAGAGACATCATCGTGACCTCCTTCAAGCTTCTTGTTTGTTTCTACAACTCTTTCCACCAAAGGTGTTAATGAGAGTACAGCAGCCATACCAGGGGGAAGACACATACCAGCCCATAGAGCTCTCCTGTATCAGGGCTACCAAGACTTGCCAGTAATTATGCCCTGAGGATGTGCCTCAGCCCCACACCCCCACATCACCCAAGCCCCTTCTGGATGCCTGTGTCTGAGAGGAGGCGCGGTACAAAGGAAAGGAAGACATGTTCCACTGGAGACGGCTCTTAGATCAGGACAGGCCAGGGGAGGGACATTGTTTGTTTTTTTCTTTAAATACAGAGTCTGTGGCCAGATCGGTGTTTCTCTAAGTGAGAATGACATCTGATCATGCTGGTGTGTGAGAGAGACTGTGCACTTCTTCGTAACAAGACAGCTTTTAAATAACTTTAAGATAGGAGAGAACTTTCATTTACACAACTGTTTTCTCTCTAACGGTGTGGTTTCCTGACGTGATCAAGAAAGTCATTAAACCCAAACTAAGAAATATGCCTTATGTAAAAATAGTGAAAATGCCTCTGGAAACGTATTGAATCTCTACACACATTTTGTTCCGTGATCTCCCTTGACCCTGTACTTCAGACAGAGGTTCTCTTCTGGACCTATACGTGTGAAACGGCTAATGCCTTCCAGTGAGAAAGGTGTCTTTCCATCCCATAGGACACAGGGTGGCAAGTTCCCAGGCTGTTGCCAAGGCAACCATCTTCACTTCCCCAGTCATCAGCTGCCAGACCTTGACATGTGTGTTAAGCCTTGTGGGCAATAGGAATAGAGAGGATTGTCCTTCACTAGACATGTCTTTTTTTCTGAGGGGCTGATTTTGATAAGCACCCAAACTGTTATAACACCCCATGTGTGATCGATGTGACATTGTGGGTTGAGCGCCAAGGGAACATTATTGCCCAAATGCCGGAGGCAAGCTTGAGGGCTGGCTGAGAGAAGCCTGGCTGGGTGTGAAGTCCTCTCGTCTCCCAGTCCATCAGTGCCCAACAGCTAGTATACAAGCCAACTGTTCTGTGTCCCTCAGATTACTTCAAGAGAAAGTACAGCCAGTCTATTGCATCAGTGCTAAGACAGTAATACACTGTCGGGTAAGAGTTACTGTCATTCATATCCAGGGTTTTTTGGAAAGCCTCATTTTGAGTACAATGCAGTTTTTGTGTGTGCAATATGTCAGACAGGTATCCATCTGTTGCACACATGTATCTCACTCTTTTGCAGTTTTGGTGACACATCAATGTCATTGACGATAATAGCATGTTTTGTTTTTGGCCAAAGGTTCCAATTTATAAACACACGGAAAGTCCTGCCAATACATCCCTGATATACACAACAACAGATCTAAACCAGTATCATCACCAGAAACAAAACGTTTGTTGCAAATCTTCCAATCTCTTGTTTTCCTCCAGGGATGTTGGGATGTTTATCTCGTATGTTAAGACGTGTTTTTCCCGTCTTATCTGTTGACCTGGAAGCTTGGTGAGCTATGACTGCATCTGATGTGGGACTCTGCATCACCTAAAGCACTGATTGAAAAGATATCGGAAGTGGATTTATCATAGGTTAACGAGTCAATTAATTGGTTCACAGTCATTAATTAGCTGATAAACCGTTCAGTGGGTATACTCTAGTATGCAATTAGTTTTGATACACGTCATGTATGTTATATAATGCTATATAATTTCTTGTAATTTCCTTTGTAAATCGTCAGGTGTTGTATGCAAAATCATTGTGTTGCATTCTCAGTATAATATTTTCACACTTCCAATTAATTTTATGCATGTCACCAGGTGTTCTTATTTTCACCCTTTATGTAGATGTTCTGTCTGTTACTGTACCCCACTCCTTTATGCTCCAATGTAGTTTAAGCACCACGTCAGGAAGTAAAATACCTTCCACTTGATAAACAGCTTGGTGGTCTGTCAACCTTTCAGCTTTCTTACAAGATCATGTGTGACTACTTTCCAGTTAACCCTCTGCATGACATGATGTGGATGTGTGCACAGGGGAATAGATGGTATTACATCATAGGAGCACTGGGAAATACTCGTACTATAGAATCCAATAGAAAAGGCAAAATTATGGAAAACATATTTAAGATTGCAATAAATTGGGGGTATCACATGGGATTGGCCTATTTGTACCTGTCACAGCATTCTGACATGCTTCCCTTCTGATATTGGCCCAGCATTAAAAACATCTACTTCTGCATTTTACACTCCCTAAGAAGTAGGTGTGATGGCATTAGTCATATCCACAAGGAAGAATCTATTAACTTCTCCCTGGTTCCCCTGACAACAATGTATCTAAATACTGGCTCCTGCTCAAGGTAGAGGCTTCCCAGCCAGTGTCATACCAAGTCTGCTCTGCTGCACAAGAGAAGCCATAGAATGCAAGAATAGTTTACCCATTTCAGTGCGGAAATGTGCTACAATCATCTGCGGCCCAGGGCTTCAACCTCTATGGGGCCACCGCAAATGTGGTTGTAAATAGACGGTGAACTAAATAAAATAGTATCCAGTTGGATAAAGTTTGAATGATTGTTTCCAGACCACTGACGTTGCTGACGCATTGTTTGTTATTCAAATAGCCCTACTTCTCCTCTTCATTTCCAAACCAACATTTCTGTGACAGGCTATTCTCCTCTAGGCCAATACTTGAGGATTTAGTTACTTAATACTGTGTAAATAGTGATCACTCTGTCACCACAGCCAAGCAGGCAACTGCCTCCTGCGCTCCTGTGCTAGTGTTGCATTTAATGTCCGACACTAACAAGTGTGTGGTAGAGTTGAATATTATAAAATGCTGCTTAAGAATTTGCGCTCACTGGACTCAATAGGTAGCTGTCCTCCCATGACCAGTGTGAGTCATTAACATGAAGATAAATGGTTTAATCAGTACCCAGATGCTTCGTCAGTATCTTTTGTTTGTGAACCACGTGGGTATTTTCCTGTGTGTAGATGTAGGCTGTGATGATTAATTGTTACTTAGGTATACCAGCATGGAGCTGGTGGGCTTTGATTAGCAGCAGACAGGACAGTATATAAACACGACGGGCTGAACATCTCAGTTCAGACTGTCCATCGCACGTCTGTCAAGAAGAAGTCATTAATAGGTGCAGATTTGGATGATGGATGTTTGAGATTAAGCTTCTCATCTCTTTTGACTTCCTCTCTCTCTCCCCTGTGTTCCCCCCCCTCAGACAGTCCTCACCTCCATTACTGAACTTTCCACCGGCAAATTAAGTCTGTCTCCCTTTAATTAGATTTTTTTCTCACCGCATTTCTAATATGTGTCTAATTAGACAGAGACAAAAGGGGTGGGTTGATCTCTGAGGCTTGCAGAAAGGTGAGTCAGAGGTTTTATGAAGCAGGCAGTCTGTGCAACACATCGTACAGCCCTTTTTTCTAATTATCTTTTGCCTGATCACACCTAAAAAATCAAGGCAATGTGCTATTTAAATACAGAATATGGTACGAATATAAAGGAAATGAGGCTGCAAAAAGTGTCTACTGCTTACTGCGTACTATGCTGTCTATTCAATAATAATGTATGTAACTTACACAGTATTGTATGTTACTACAATTGCCTTATTCACATAATATATTACTGTAGTTTTCGTAAATGTACAGGTCATTTATAGGACCTAAACAAAAACGGTAAAAGGTGTAACACAGGCCAGTAGTATTTCTTTAAATGTAATTTCTCATTGGATGTATTCCAATGAACTGATTAGATTTGTGAGGTCAAAGGTCAATGTGACAATCTTGAATAATGAACAATATATATATTCTAGAGGGCTAGCCACGATGAAGCTTTACAATATAAACTAGCAGTGTATGTGAGCAGGCAGCTTCTAGAGCCTCTTGTCTGAGGACAGCGTTCATGTAGCACTTGTAGTTTGATATATCCTCTGTCGTTATGAGATTTGCAGCCAAGAAAACTCAAGGTTGAGTGCACACATGCCTCCAATAAGGCTTAAAGTAAAATGTTCCTTTTCCCTGGCTGAAGAAGACAAGCTCTTAGGAAGTAATGCTTGACTTCCACTGGACAATGCATGTGGCTCTCTGGAAGGAAGGATGCACTGAGCATTACCTATGCAAAGTAGACTACAATTGCCTAAGTAGCATTGTTCAAACTGACACTGAATGGAATACATACCTTCTTAATGACTGTGGATAAAACCATTTTTCCATGGAAAGAATCAGGTTTTACTTTCTTAATATATTTGATCCAAGCCTCTGTAGACAAGAGAACCAACACCAAAATATGGTCTCTAAGTTGGGATTCGTAGTTCTGTAGGCCTTGTTGACCTGATTTTGTAGTCCCACAGTATCCTCACGTTATCCCATGAACCTTCCTGCTCTGTGCAGAGCTCTGCCTTTCGGCTGTCTGAATATCTACAGCTCAAGTGCTCACCAACTAGAATCATGCGGTATGGGGGTCTTTCCATGCTCTATAACCCCACCACCACCACCACCACCACCACCACCACCCGGTCTTTCTCTCTCTCTCACACACACACACACACACACACACACACACACACACACACATATATATACACACACACACACACAGAGAGAGAGATGCCGACCCACTCCTCATGGTACAGTACCCCAGGCTAAATGTGCACTCTAGTATGCACTCACACCTTTCCTTTCAAACACAGTTCTTTTCCTGGATCCTCTTAAGGGTTTGCATGGATAATGTAATGTACAATACAATCTTGTCTACGTTACACTATGTATCACGCTATATGAATACATTTCAGCATTGCATATTAAAATTAATAAACATGTAATCTATAAGGCCCTTACTGTCATGCAGTCATGATATTGATTACTGGCATCAGATATGTGATGGCATCCCTGCTTCAGTAAGAATTCGGGATGGAGGGGATAAAAATAATAATTTCAGGTGTTAATTTCACAACATCATCAGGCTACAGAAAACAGGAGGTACTTTGTCTCTTATCTTATCTGGGACCAATATATGCACTGGTGTCCTACAGGGTCCAACTTACCACAGGCAGTCTCTCCATCTGTCTGTGTGCTGCTAGCCAGACTGTTACAGCTATCTCACGGATCCCGCTCTTTCACCCCACCACCTGGGGACATGCGGCAGGCCTGGAGCTCACATCTAAAGCTTTCCATCTCCCCAGTACCACTGTCCTTTTCTGTCTCTTTCTATCCTTAGGGCCTGTGATAGTCTTGCAAGGTAGCATATGTGTGGCCGATTAGCATATGGCTGCCGGTTACAACTAGCTAGAACCCGCAGTGGGACATGGGTGTGAAGACTGTGGGGGAAGTCCTTAATTGATTCCGAGGACATTCTTCACAAATTAAGTTATTATGGAACACCTGTTATATTGATGGAGGCTAAAAGGACTGGAAGTAATTGAAGAACATAATTTACCCCAGTACATCCACACGCAGATCAATGATGCATCTGCTTAACTGTTCATATTTAGTTTACATTAATTTAAAAACTCTTTGTTTGTATTCTATTGTGTATGCCACAGGTTTCATATCACAGAACACACCCTTGCACAGCCGACTTGAATATTGAAATGTAGATTTTCTTGTTGCTCTGTTACGTTTGCCATCTGCTGTATTAGGGAATCACTGTCATTGTCTTTTGCATATATTCATCCCTGGCAGTTAACCTTATTGACACAAATTGATTGAAAAGTTGAGCATAGTTGAGCATTTTAGTGCATTAACTTGTATCCGCTTCTATTTTTATTTGAAAGGTATATGTATGAATGAATGCCTTTCTTCATGCCAAATTAACCTCATAATTAATATTAATAATGATAATACTACAACCTACAACAACATATCTTCATGTAGTTTGGGATGTGACCCTTGTTGGAGTCGATGGAAATATAGCTATCCTTGTGCAGCAAGTGGTTAGCTACATTTGAATATTGTGGCATTACTAAATTATGTATATATAATTCAACTGCTTGAATAACTTAAAAAGATGCCTTTATTAAGTGTTTTGCATCATAGGAATATACTGTATAAACCTGGGCCAGGCCATGACAAGTCTCAGGCACAGAGGACAGGTTCTTACGCTCTGCCAGGGGAAAGTGTGGGAGGAAACTGGGCCCGTAATGACTGAGAGATCCATGTTACCTTTCTGATCGTCCAGTTGAGAAAGAGAAAGACTGAGTGTCTCTAAAAGGCAGACGTGGAGGGCACAACAGGAGTTGTTCAGTTTTCCCCTGCGTGACACAATCATGTCATAAAGAATATGATGCATATCATGGATGAAATCATAGCTATTGTATTGATGATATCCAACCGAACAATTCACATGGATAATTACTTTTATCTGACTTCTGCAAGCTTATATTTGACTTCTGCAAGCTTACTGTCAGACCAAAATGCACCAGCGCTTGCCTGTTCTTTTAAACATGTTGTATGGAGTCCTTGATTGCATGCATGACATTGTCGAAGCAATGTGCTGCATCTCTGGGGTGGCCTACCAAGCTGGGCACAAATGACTGTCTGAATTAATAACCTTCCTTTTAGATGAGAACTGGAGCAGCGGAATAATTAAAATCCATATTTTACTAAGCTATTCTCCAAGCTTAACCGAGTGAGCAATGCTTGCCTCAAAACTGCCCAAGGTGTCTCTTCTTAGCTCGAGCACCTTTTGAAGTACTTTAGCCCATCCATTCATGCGCAACATGTTAAGATTGTGAGTTAAAACTGCACTATTCTGCACTTTGCAAAGGTGTTTTGTCTGTTAATGAATGGATAATTGTGGGTTTTCCAGTGTACACTTTACGATTACTGTTAGAGGTTACAGGCTACGCTACAGAAACCCGCAGGAAGTATTTTTGGGCCTTTGCATTAAAAAAATCACAATTTCCTTCTTATCTAACCAACCTCCCAGAAAATTGTTAAATGCACCAAACCGTACATACAACTGCATTTCTTTAAATATGCCATACCTTACAGTGTTTCCCCTATGCAAATGACACCCACTTGTTTCCCCTCAGTAACCAAAATAAATGTTTCCAGCTTTTCATTTGCAGTTGGCCCTCCCACATTTAAAGTGTTTAGCATCTCTTAGATTGTACCTTATGCTCTCGTTTCCATTGATGAATGTTAATTTATTTAAATAAATGCCAGTGAAACAACATTCCACCAAATGAAATTATGAGCCATTCAAAATACCCAAGGGGTGGAGCTTACTAAATGTTTAACATTGACACCTACTCTGGGGGGGAAGGGGAGATGCAATGATTTTCCCATTTGCAGAAATGCATAAACCCTTTGAACCCACATTAAAAACATGGAGCAATGACACACTTTTGCCTAAAGGCATTGAATGGTTAGAGATGTGATGTCCACAGTTTACCACTGTCTCCATAGTCTTGTTTGCCTGCATGCAACATGCTGTATACGCTCTTACGTGGATGTGTGTTATTTTCCTGAGCTTGTGAGAGAGAACCAAGATAGGAATAAATTGCAGATCTACACTGGGAGTTGAGCTTGTGAGTCATAAGTGAATATATCCTGTTTAATGTGAGGTACACTGACAGACAGGTGTCTCCTGTGAGCAGTTCTGACTGGAACTTTCACTGGTCAACCTTTCAAACAGACAGTCATTTAAAACACTGTTGCACCCTACTCTCCTGCATATCATTCGTCTCAAAATGCCAGAAAATGCCAGAAAATGTCATCATAATATTACGTAGCTTGGTAGGATCACTGCAAATCCACAATTCCAAAATAAAGATTTTTACTTGTAAAGACCCTCAAAAAAAAGGGCTTGCATGTCACATTCTGTGAATTTATGTTTCTTGGCTTTTCCCAATGAAATGTTCATTTAGCTGTCCTGAAATGTCCTGAAAAATACTGGACACATTATTTCACTGAGGCATTTAAAGTAAATTAATAATTTGCCCTTTGTATTTAATGTACTGTATATCCCCCAAATCACCTAAAAGAAAATCACTGGGAAGATCCAAAAAGAAAACTCGTCAACGTACGGTATGTGTTTTATTTGAGTTTGTCTTGTTCCTTTGCTTTGTCTTCTGTGTACATCCATAGCCCTGATGGGGCTCCAGTACTCCCACAGTGATTACATCCCTAACCCTTCCATGTGGTGGAACGTTGGATCATTAGAGCTGCCCTGGCAGCTTGGAAGAGAGCTAGTCCGTCTCCTGCCAGTCTCGCTCAGTGCTAGCCTCTTCCTCCCTCTCTATCTTTGTCTCTGTCAAACTCTCTCTCCTCTCTACGCCTGACTGCTCTCCCACTGGATCATGTCCAGTTGCCAGAGATGGCAAAAGTACACACATCCTTCACTCAAGTAGAAGTACAGATACTCATGTTTAAAAAGACTGGTAAAAGTTCAAGTACTGACTAGACTTTTTCACTCAAGTTAGTAAGTGTGGCATATACTGACATATACTTAAATAAAAAGTAGCCATTACTAATACCTGTTTAGATGTTTTCACACACGAGAGGAGAGAGGAGATAGAGAAGCCTAAAACAGAGTAGATTAAAGCAGAATTAGTTCAACCTTTCGAAAATGTTTTTTTAATCTTTTGCCCGGAAATATGTTTTCAACCTTTTTAGATTTTTTTTCTTTATTTTTCAATACTTCCTCTCAGAAGTTTTGATGCTATCAATAGGATCAGAAAACGGTGCTAATACCTATTTTAGCACAAAATACAGATTGAAAATGTAAGTAGTAGGAGTGAAAGTAAAAAGTTGTCAGAAAAATACATTGGGAAGTACTGATTCCAGAAAAAGCTACTTAAGTACAGTAAGGAAGTATCGGGATTTCCCATCTCTGCCAGTTACCATGTAGACTCCCTGTGGATGGTCCAACCTCCTCCACTCACTCTCCCGTCTGCCTCCTAATGACCTTGATCTGAGCGGCTGCTCACGCCTGCGGGTGTAGGAGGACAATTTGTAGAATTCGACCTAATAAGAGTTATTTGTGTCTCCGTCGTCATTAGTGATTATTGAGATACTTTCATTGAAGACTCAATGAAAAATGTATTTGGCATTAGAGGTGATGTGTGAAGATCAACCATTACTGAAAACTATTGTGAAGTAAGACAACATGATGATTGCTACCATGTATGGAGTGTACCTAGGGTCGAACTGGCTGTCGGGAGAGTCGGGAGATTTCCCGAACGGCCGGTGAAACGGCCGCGGCATAATGCCCCAAAAATAAAAAATATAATAATAATACACGGCCGTGGGGCCGGTCTGCGTTTCAAAGTCCCAGTCCAGACCTGAGTGTAGTTGTGGAGGAATATATTATATGCCTGATTAACATTTCTGTGAATGCACAACACCTCGACAGAATTTTCATATTAGTCCATGTATCACTTCCCCAAAGTCCTCTAGGTGCCAACAAGTATTCTACTCTATTGTCCATATATTCTGGAGAACTGGAGAATTATTAATTAATTATTTAAGATAGCCAGAGGGTGAACCACTGTAGGAGAAGTCACATGTAGGTCAAGATACATGTAGGTTAAGGTACATGCCTTACGAGATCTGTTTAGGTTTGGGGCTGCCATGTGGTAGAGACCATTGCTGTGAGCCGAACTGTCCTTGCATTGCTAAACTTGTAATGATTTTACTGTTGCATCCTGAATTCATATTATTGAAGTAGTTAATTGAACTAATTCGTTTCATAACAAAGTTATGAAAAGGATTGACATACTTAATTTGTTAAAACCTTTTTAGGGTTCAATACTACTGAAGTCCGAAATAATATATGGATGCAATGATATTAATATGAAAGAATTCGCTCGTTTTTAATATCCACCATGTACAAGTGTGGTATTCCACGATGCTTTTTGAGAGATCCTAGAACAGACAGTGCTTCACTTCTGTTTGGGGCTTGCTACAGAAAGAGGACATGGAGATCCGACAGGTATCTCTGTTCATCCAACTGATGACGACTAATCTGCCCGCAAATGTGACAGTCGAGTCACTTGACATTTAAAATCAAATCCACGCCTCCATGCCCTTGAACATGAATAAATACTTAAAATCAGCTAAATACAATAACAAATTCTGTGTGAATGCAAGAGATACAAATAATGTTTCTGGAATACTGGGCTACTACTTTCAACCATTCTGTTTCTACTTAGCATTCCAAATGTCATGATAAAACAATTATTTCAGGTACAATTGCTCAATTGATTCACAATCCTGAATACAGTACTTTACATGTCTTGATCTTTCTCTCTAATAGTTTCACATTCTTTAACTTAAACTTAACCGGGTGAGAAAGGGTAAGACAATACAAATATATATTTTTCATCCTCTGGGAAACATCTTTAAAGGAGGTGGAATTTAAGACGTTCTGGTTTAATATCACATGCTCTAGCAAGAATCCTACCTGATTTGCTTTAAAAAGAGCTACTCTCTGGTATGACAAGGTTTGACAAATTGTCTGGGGCGCATCTGCCAGCATTGCTACGATCAGCTGAAATCTTTTAGCTTCCAGGAACGATGACATGACAAAAACGCAAGTAAAGAATCTGTTCCCTGTGCTAATGATAGAACTTGAAGCTGATAGTAACCAGGTGCCAGTGTCCAGAAATGTGCCAAAGACAGTCTCTCTCTCCAAATGTCTATCTTTGGATTTTGATTGTAAACAGTGACAGCAGAGAATAGTTTTGTTTCCATGGTGATATAACAACAAACTGTATCCACAGCAATGCTTCATAGTTTAGTTTGTCACTCAAATTGGTTTAGGTTAAGGCACCGGTTACAGCAAGTAGAACAATTGATTATTTGACTTTTGCTGGTTTATAGCCTCAGACATTAGAGAGCCTACACTCCTTACCTTCATTTCACTGATTACCCACCAAGGACCTGATTAAAGCAATAATAATTAGACGAGTAAAAGGGTATTCACAGTCTGAGGAAAGCAGTGAAGATAGTAATGTAGTATTCTAGGTTCCGTTGGGTTTAGGGTATTCAGTCTGATGGAGGGAATACATATATTTAGGAAACATAGCCATGATGGGGCACCATCTACTAAGGGCTATTTTCATGTGACAAATTGACAGAAATTGGTATTTGTTTGCGCAAATTACCTGGACTAGTGGGACCATGTTCATCAAATAGATGGAATGGTTGAATCATTTGGGAAGGTGCATCAGCCCCAATAATGCCTGGCTGTGTGTGTGCCCACTGCATGTTCCTTACAGCCCAAAATGAAAAGCAAATGCAGATACTCTACTACAGTACTTGTCCTTGCTTGCAACCAGACCTGAAAATCTCCTGATCAAGATGCAGAGCTAATACAAGTCATTTGACACATTTACTGGTAACAAAAAGAAACAGCATTTCGTATAAATTCATGAAGACATTGTATTCAGCTAAGATAACCCTTCTGTTCACATAACGTCTGTTATTGCCATATGTATGTTATGTGTGTTTAAGGATAGGATGATTACTGGTTATTTAAAAAGACCGCCGAACACATTGGTTAATTGGTGAAATTAGATTTATGTGATATGGGATCATGCATGTGATATGGGATCATGCATGTGATATGGGATCATGCATGTGATATGGGATCAGGCATGTGATATGGGATCATGCATGTGATATGGTATCATGCATTTCTTCTTATTCGATGGGAAGCTTTGAGCTTTCTTCTTAATGCATTCATCCTTCTGAGTTTGCAAACTGAAAATCCCAGCTTCTATTCCGATTGTCCCCAAAACTAGTTATTTGTCATCATTCTTCTCTTGAAGTGTCACCAGAGACAAAGCTTTGTATACCTTGTGTTAATGAAAAGAAGATTTGAGAAATATCATGTTAATTAAAAAGTTATTTTAGTTTTTGAGTGAAACTAACAGATTTGAACATACTTCAAAACAAAGGGATAAAATAATCTTCCTGCAAAAGAAATGAATTCCGTTTCACAACAGCTCTCTGATTTTCTCTTTTGTTCTGTTGTTCAATTGTGTTTGCATATGGAGCAATCCAGTACCAATGGTAAAATTAATTTAGGCTAAGGCATGAGAGGATGGATTGGAGATTAAAACTGAATGGATTAAGTTGTAAATCCCAAATTTTCTCCTCAGTTTTGTGGAATCTTTTGGCAGTTGTAGGGATGCAGGCTGAAAGTATGAACTCTTGTCTGCATCACAAAATGGAGATCAGTGCGTGTATGAAATCCTATATTTCATTTCTTATGGATGTTATTGAAAAACCAACTCTGGGTACAACCAAACAATATTGACAATGCTTGAATTGTTACAGTTAATGGGTGTTATTTCGCACACAATTCTTTAGTGAAAATGGGAATAACAAACTGCTCTCTTATGACAATGCAATGCTAGCACTCTTAAAATTCTCAACTAACTTTACTTGTAGCAACAATGCATTGAGAAGCATTTTAAATGAAAACCTCCAGCAGTGCAGTTAATCAGAGACTCAATATATAAAAGTTTGCTATCAAACATTGTCCCTCCAGGACAATGAAGCAGTGTGGGCAGCAATTATATATATATAAAACATTTTTTTTTGCTAGACATCTGTACTCCTCAGTTGTAATCTTCTTTAATATTATTTTCTGAGTTTGAATGCTTGGCTGAACTGGTACACCAACAAGCCACAGTAGAATAACAGCAGGATGCAGTCTTTCCCTAATTGAACATAATGAGAAATAATGTTCCAAGCAATTAGTAGATGTCTTCTCAACTTAATAAATTATAACATTGAGGCAAATCGTTGAAAGAACTGTGTTGGGACTGTATACCCTTCTTACTGAATCTATCTAAAATTTGAGTTAAACTAGTTTCTTTGTCTGTAATGACCCGAGGGAGTGGATGTGGCATGATGAAGGGCTTCCTGTTGCCATCACTATGATATCAATCATTTATGCTTACATGAAATCATAAGATGTCAAAAATAATGTCCCGAAGGAAAATGATAACCACCTTTCCATTAAGTTAAACCTGTTAGTGCTATATTTTAGTCTACTTAGTGTAACACATACCAAGATACCTGACCTCTATCTGTCGTAACCCTGTTCTTCCTTTCATCCCGCTCGACTGTAGTGTGACCTGTTCTGCTCTGCAGCATGAGTGCGTCAAGGGTTATTATGTACAATTAGTAGTGACTGTTAAGCCTGCTGATTCTCTGGTATGTTATATTAGACATTGTGACACTTCATAGCAATTATTAAATGATGTAGTTATGTTCTGTTTACTATATTCAGTGAACAGCCCTATGTTTTCTTATTGCCACTGACATCTTACTATTGACAAACTGCATTATTATATGTCCAAGTATTTTTGAAGTGTATTTCTTCAAGATACTATTCCTCTAGGGAACATTATTATAATGTCTTGGCCTACCTGGGAATGTGTATTCATATGTTGGAGCCCAAAGGACTAGCCTTGAGTTTTCAGCTGCCTCACTACTAGCATTTCAATTAAATGGACTACTGACATTTAGAACGGAGCAGATGACGCTATTGACACTTGGATAGGCAGTAATTAGTGCCCCCTTTAGCATTCATTGTGTGAGGCATTTCATCGCTAAATGTCAATTATCATGGCAGCTCCATTCTGCTGCTAACCTTCAGTTATCACTGTAAGCACTAAACTGAGGGTGCCTTTAAGAATAAGCTTGCATTATCCCTGCTCTGACAGCTCTCTTGACAGCACTAAGTGATATGGTAAAATGTAAGGTTCATTCATTAAGGCCAATTTGCAAGTTGCAGGTATCGTATGTTTTTTGAGGTTCTCTTGCAACCGTATATACTTTAAGGAGCCTTTTCACTTATTTTTGACAATAAGATAAATTCATAAGCAAGCCCAAACAAAATCTTTCAAATTTTCTGCGGTTATTCAGACTGAAAATCGACGGAATTCCGCTAGCCTTCCTGTCTTATGTCGTAGCGACTGAAGATGTTCCACAACAGTTTGACGCTGAATATGGTCGATTGAATGTTGACAGACTGCAAAAAAGTATTGATCCATCCTCCTAAAGATCGCCTGAACTCCCTGGCCCTGTCTATTTCTGTAATTTTGGTTGAACTGTTTCTGTGTCAATTCTTTAGGGATGAATTTCTGCATTTTTGGCTAACGTTTTAACATTGGCTACAGTAGCTAGTAGGGCTGGGCGATATAAACAGTTTATATCTCGATATTGTCAACATTTTTACGATATTGGATATATATCTCGATATGTTTGCATTTTCTTTTAAATAATAAAAAAACATGATTTTGCCCCCATTAAAAAGTTCAAATTTAAGCAGTAAAAAACAAAGACCCTCCGAAAGACGAAAAGGGGATGCAATATTGGACTTTCGCCGCGTTCTTTGGGAAAGTATGCTTGAATTTGAAATATTAGATATTCACAATATTTTACAATGTTATATTGTCGTCCAAATTATTGCTAATATAAAAATGTTTGCCTCAGACCAATATGCATTCTATATGAAATTTCGTGGGCTTTCATCGGAATTCTCAGCTCGCGAATTACGTTTGGGCCTGGTCATAAGGCTCAATGTCACACGTTGTTACTAAGTGTTTAAATTTGCTGAAAAAATACAGGCTCATCTCAAATGTTCATACTATAGTACAGTGGTTTTCAATCCTGGTCCTCGGGCCCCCCCTGCCCTGCATGTTTTAGATATTTCCCTGCTCCAACACACCTGATTCAAATAAATGGGCCTGATTGACTCATTCATTTGAATCATTTGCTGATCTGGTTGCCACGGTTGAAACCATGTTTAAGCATGGACCCTCCTTTGGAGACCAAAAGCCCCTCATTGCATCAGAAAAACACTTGGCTACTTTGCATTAAACCAATGTGATTGATTTGTTTATTTATGTTGAGTAATTGAGTACTATGTAGACAACATTTTTTAAACAACACATATTGATGTAGAAAGGACTTTCCACATTCCAATCAGATTCACAAATACCATTGATGTGGTACCATAAGATTGAGCGATTTTGACCATGATGCTACAATTACACAACTTCCTCTACAGCCAGATGTCGCAATGCACAAACCAATCTTCTATTTCTTCTTAGTAACAATAAATCTATTCTGTTTATTGTCACTGACTAAACCTAATTTCCCCTGTGGCATTGCTTACGAGTTATTGCTTGTCATGCTAGTCTTTCCATACTATGACCTAAGACACACTATTACAATCTACAACACTCCTAAAAAGAGAACATCATTAGATTTATTTTCTTATGTAAAGTAGAGAAGTTCGGGAACATTTCCGTAACTTATCCGAATTCATAAAAACACCAAGAAAGTAGTTGATTATAGATTGTAGCATGTTACAAATTACTTTTAAGCCCTTATGACACCTAAATGTTCCCAATTTTCTTGAAAGGATCATTTTATCCACCGGCTAAAAAGCTGACTGCTTAGTAATGGGGACAGATATGAGCTTTTGTCTTTTATCTGTTGGATTATACACAAGCGAACTACAACACATGACAGGAAAAAGAAATGAAATAAAAACAAAAGAAAAGCTTACAGGTACGGTATGTGTAAACATTTAAATGATGTATAATCTGTCAGGTTTACCTTTCCATCCAGTTGAGGATTATCTGTTCTCCACGCTGCTACACAAATGGATATACACCATTGGTGCAATGCATGATGCAGGGAATACTATTAAATTACAAATTACAAAATGTTCATCCAATCCGGTTCTTTCCACTCCAGTGTAAGGATGGTCATGTCAAGTACTTGTCGGAGAAAAGCCTTAAAGATCCTGTAAAGGAAATTCCATGATTCGCTTCTCAGTACATTATATACGTGTGAAATGAGTTCCTGAAAGCATGTGCAAAGCGTATAAACTTTGTCGCACTGAAATGTGGAGTTAGACAGTTGAAACAGTGTCTCTTCCATTATCAGCTCAGGTTTTGTATAGGCGGAGCCAAAACCCAACCTATCTACGTCACAGCTACCGATCTATGTCAGATCACAGACGGTTGCATTCTGTTACTCAGCTGGTACGATGCAAAGACAAAGTCATTAATACATAAAACACTCAAAGACTGCAGGTAGGTCTGTTCTGATATCTGCAATTGATTTAGCTAGTGTTGCTGTTGTTGCTAAATTCGAGGGGGCGGAGCTTCAGCTCCTTCAGGCGACACGCCCCCCCCCCATCTCAAGCAGAGAAGACTGCTTATTTACTCGCAATTTTAAAGCCTAATTTAACATACTTGTCTGTATTTTTGGGCGATGGGTAGTTAACAACACATTATTCTTTGGTGTGATGAACTTAAAACTTATTTTCTATTCCACTGTTACAGGATCTTTAATAGTCATAATTGTAAAAAAAAACTACATTTAGTAATGTTCCTGTGCTGACCTGTTGCGTACTAATTCCGTAAATTTGCAAATCAGCTGCTGGCGGCTGTGACAATACACTGTGGAAAATATACTAAGAATATATTCATTAGAACTATGAATAAAAATGTTTGCTTTTGAAACGCCAGGTAGGAGTGGATATTGTGCTGTAGAATATTAACACTGAAGGCACAGCAGGTTCTGCATTGTGTCAAAGGACTTGTAATCATTTTGATGAGTTTTTACTCTTACTACTCTAAAATAAAAAAAAACTGTGGTTCCATACTTTTACTGTATATACTAGAACATGAGAGTGCATGTTAGTGAGGGGGAATGTATATATCTGGCTGTGGACAAGCATTCCCATTTGTGCTGTATCTGTCAAAAAACATCCGCTCAATGAACAGTGCCAGAACTCGACTATAACAGGCCCCAGGATAATGATTACTTTGAGTGATGGCATAATGAGGGCTTTATAAATATGCACAGGTCATGGAGGGTTGTAATATTGTGGATTATTAAAAAGGAAGGGTGAGAGGTCAGACTAATGAGAAGACCGCTGCTGTGACAGGAATACAGAGACCGGTTGTCTTTAACATACTATTTTCCCAGTGATGGGAAACTGAGATCAGTATACAAACAGGGAAAAGGGCATGCACATCGAATATTCGATATGAGAGCTTTGGGTAGAGAAAATGAATATGGCTCCCCTTTTCACCTCCACACTGTGAGAGAGTAGAGAGACAACATATCTTCATTGATGAATTCTATTTGGAATTATCCACGTTTAATTCAAAAACGTATTATAATTTCATATGATGGATATTTTGGTTATATGTTTTGACAAATAGCTTTTGTGTTGCTTTGTCAACAAAGTACAAATGCAAATGTGTTACGACACATCACCAGACAAACACTGTCTGAAACACAACACCAGGAAAATGAAGATGAATTGTTCCTGATCCTTAATGACAGCAGGCGTAAACCAGAACCTTGGCTAAACTATACAGTGAATGTCTGTTAGCAGCTTTCTGATTGTAGACTATTAAGTCAAATTATACAAACAGTATCTTCATGCCATCTCTGTAAACTCTTCCAAGATTATGTCAGTTTAAGTATTCAAGACATTCAAAATACAAAAACAGAAATACAGGTACCTCTCCAGGTCAAGTTATATGAAGCCTTTCATCTATTTATACTTTCATCTATTTTGCAATACTTGATGTGTGTACTTTCATCCTGATCACATGTCCCTCTTGCACCATGCTGCACTCAAGCCCCCGGTGTCTATAACCACCATCATTTTCATCTCTGTGTTGTGTAATGTTGTGCCTGGTGACCCAGCACATCTTGCTCAGCCTCTACAACAATGTAAAGATCCACGTAAACACCAGAGCTTGACTGATGAACAAGAACGTCCAATATTTCATCTGGGGCTGGGTTGTTATTGAATGCACAGTCAGTGTTCGATAAACAAACTCATTCAGACAATTTAAGTGTGACTTATAGGTTTGTTGTGGCCAGTCTGGAACCACTGGAGCTTCTGACAGTAATGATGCTCTAACTAGGCAGTTAACATTGAAACCAAATCTAATCCGATGGAAGATTCCCCTCGTTCTGTGAGCTGTAGTATGTGTTGTGTTGTTTTTCTTTTTGGTGCTATGCCGTTTGGTCCTACATTATTGTAACAGTTTAGAATGGCGCTTATTAAGTCTTGATTCTCTTCATTTGGAGCAACACTTTGGGAGAGGGTTGAAAACGGTTTGCAATCTTTATGAATCTTAGGGTAATTCTGTTCCTGTGCTCCCTTTCAACATGACTCAACCAGAAGACGTGCTTTTAGAGTCAAATGCATAAACCGTCCTGTTCCAAGATCCCCTTGAGAATATGCAACCAATTGCTTCAGCACAAGCAATTTGTAATGGGCTAAAGCAATCGACAAGTTCATGGACATCAATTTCACAGCTTTCTTTTGAACGTCCATTATGCTTCACCTGCAGGACGTTCCACTGGGGAATTCGGGGAGACCGTACTTCTTTAGGGCATCACAATGCTTTTTGGGGATGTAGAAATGCTACCACGCGCATAACTCATAATGTGTGTCAGTATTCCTACGGGACAGAGCTGAAAATGCTAAATAAGGACAGAGCAAGCGGCCTGGATTCCAATAAAAGCAGGAATCTCCTGAGTAGATGGACCAAAAAGATCAGGCTTCGCTAGAGGTGCTGTTTAATAATTCATGGTTGTGTACGATTTGCTCAGAGCGCCAGCCCCTACAGAGCCCTGGCAGAAGCAGCTGTTTTTCTTGTTCCCGACCAGATGCACTTGGATCTCCTCCTCAATGCAGATACTATTTGGGGGATAGTAAATGTACTGGTCAGAAATGAATTTTGGCTTTGTCCATTCTGGTACAGCATTCTGCTCATGTAGCCATGTCTTCATAGTGTTATAAGGGCCATGGAACAGGAGACAGTTAACATGTCTGTTTAGACACAAAAAGCTGAGTTACAGTATTTTTTATGGTACCAAAATACTCACTAAATAATTCAGAGCATGTTTTATTAAACTGTTATTGGTCTCCTTACTATTAGAATGATCCTATTCATGTAATTTTGTCAAATGTATCAGTGCTTCTATGTAACTGTGGGAGAAACCCTGTTGGGTTTAGAATTTGACAGTCACCAGCAAGGAGATGTGTTCAAAGCTCTACCCACCAGCCACCCATCAATGCCATCACTCGCTCTTAATCCCCTCAGCGCACCCTACAACAGGATCCCCTGCACATACCACCCATGCATTTAACCCCTGCCTCCAAGCAGCATGCCAGTTTGGTATTATGAATCATCAGTGTAGGATTATGCAAAATGATCACTGTCAGACAAAGTATGTTTCAGTGTAGGTTTGGAATAGCCTTCTGTAATTATGGAGATGGGAGGTTTGACGATAATAGACAATAACTGTTTCATTTTTGTTATATAATGGAGAAACTATACTTTCTGAGTGACAAGTCATTGTCAAAGACATCAATATATAAACTAGCACAATTTTGCAAGATTCAAGTTAACCAAGAGATGCTAGGAAAATCATTTCTATTTATTGTTGTTCCCCAAAGGAAGCAAGGACTCTCCCAGTGCAGTTACAATATATTCATCTTATCAGTCATATAATTTAAATTAAGGGTTTGAGCCAACCGTTTTGAGGGGTCAGAATATATTTCCACGCTTAAAACAGACTGTAGATCGATGATGTCCGTCTTTCCTCCCCCAGGTGTAAGCGGCGTTGTGTGTTTGTGTGTAGACTGTCTGTTTACAGTCTCTCTTCTCCAATTTATCTAGTAGCACATCTGAATTTTTTGCCCTAATGTTGAAGTGAACACATTCTTATGTCCTTCATTTCATATTCACGTGTTGTTAATGGTAGGTGGCAGATTTAATGTTATGCATCCCCTTATTCAAAGTGTTTCATAAAGTCCCAGTGTATGATGTACACTGTGCTGTCCAGTCTCCAGCTTTCATGGCAATCCTTCCTCATTTTGCCATTCCTTGTAGGAACATGACAAATATACTGTTGTTCATTGTTTAAACCAATTAAACTATTTTAGAACATTAAGATTGCTAATGGTATCAAATTGAAATGCCTAATTTGAACTGTAGTTCCTTCTTCTATTTTAATTAGATCAACTGAGGAATAATGGCCACTGCTACGTTGAGTATGAAAATATGGCAAATAATCTCATTAGTTGCATCTGTTGTGTTTGTGCAGATCCTGCTGCAGCCCTCTTCCCATGTTTCCCTCCCTCGCTCGCTCGCTCCTCTCCCTCATGTTTCTCTCCCTCGCTCGCTCGCTCCTCTCCCTCATGTTTCCCTCCCTCGCTCGCTCCTCTCTCCATCTTTCTCCGGTGCAGCTCCTCCCTCTAGCTGTGCTCCAGATTCCACCCTCCCCTCGTTCCTCCTCTCTGCCTCAATCTTCCCAACTACTGTTCAGCTACACCCTCCGTGTCTGCACGTGTGTGTGTGTGGGGGGGGTTATTGTTGAGTGAAGCTGCATGTGCCTGTGTGTACATGCGCACACACACAACTGAAAGCAAAGGGCTTGTAAAGTCCGAAATCGGATATCAGACAGCAAACCTGAAGGCTTCTGCTTCCTGTGACCACCCCTCTGCGTATACCACGTTTAAGGAGTCAGAAAATCTCCATATAGATCAAATTTGATTTTCTTGTGCATCTCATCAATGGAATCTTCCATCTTTTCCTCAACAACTTGGATTTAATAAGGAACCCCACTGCGATGACGGAAGCTATTTATAAATTCTCACATTTATAGTTCTGGTAAGAGCGCTGCACATATCTCTCTTACACTTCTTACTTTTTAAAACGTATTTGCAGATGCAAGTATTGCATTTCACTGGGTGGAATAGAGGTACTGTTAAATGTAGCAGATAATTATTTCATTTTAGAGGGACGGATGGAAGGAAAGAGGGTGGGGAGGAGACTGAAGTAGTGGAACATCATTTTATCATTGAAACAAATGATTTTCAGTTGTGGATGTTGTGTATCATCTGTTGTGGATCTGGATGTGGACAACTTTGCTGTTTGTAACTAAATGGTACCGTAGCCCTGTTTTTAATAAGGTACATGTGCATACGTGTGTGTGTGTGTGTGTACACATCCAGGTGTCTGTTCAGGCTCATTCAAGGTGTGGTACACAGATCAGGTTCCTGGTTTGACTTGAGTTTTGCTCTTAAAGAATGGCCTTTTTATGGAAAATTATACAAAAATCCCTTGTGTGCCGTGTTCCTCAACTTTCCGTGTTCCAACTTGAATTCACATGAATTTTCTGTGGCTGGATTTGTTTCTCTCCAGATTATTCAGACACCACATGAATAGGCTAGATTTGAACTGTTACATGTGTGGTGATGATGATGCTTCTTATGTTCGTTTCGGAGCACCAGAGCGCAAATATTTCAATCGACGGCTCAGGCATTTAAGTGGCACTTAAGTCTGCGTTCTGATTGGGTCCAGTACATACCGGTCATATAGGTACCGGTGCAATATTATCCCGGGGTTTCGTTACCCAACCCTATTGCAATGTTGTTCCTATAGATATTGTAGGTAAACTGTGCAGGTCAATGCAACCTAATGTAAAATGTTGCCAAAAGCTGTGCTTTTGTCTTGCATAGTGTAACCTATGTTTAGGGCTTGCTAGTTTAGAGCAACCAAACCCTAGTCCTAACCTCACTTTGCACTGTTGTTTTTGGTGAAACCCATTCCTTTTCAAATATATGACAGCGAAACAACCATGTAGTCACACATATTGTTGGAGCAAAGACCACATAGAGCTGTTGTGTTTTGACATCACTAAATGTACAGAATTTGAATCTTTTTCCTGCGAATTCTCCTTGTAAAAAAACAATACCAGTCAAAAGTTTGGACACACATTGGGAAAATGTGTCCAAACTTTTGACTGGTACTGTATATTTCAAGTATCAACTGAGATGTTGGCTTTTGTGAACACATTAACAGAAGCATTAAAGAGTAACTAAACACCCAAATAAATGTTTTAGTTAAATCTCGGATACTCACACAGGCAAAACTCATCCATCCCGATCTTGACGACAAATATTTGCAAAAGGGTTGTTTTTAAATATTTGGTAGTTATATATATAGACTATTTGCCCCTCTTTGTTACAAACCTTTGATTACATTTGAGACTGAGTACCTTTTTGTTAACTTGGGTGGAATAACAGCTGGTGTTGAAAGTAAGGTATAGTAAAGTACAGGGCAAAGTTTACGTTGCTATTTTGGTTGTCTTCTCTGCATGTTGGATGAGCTCCATTCCTTTCATCTTCACTGCGGTCTGGTTATTAATTCTTTGTTCATCTCCTGCTCGCTCAATCTCTCCTCAATGTCTCCATAAGCTCATGAGAAAGGCAGGATGGGAGACATTGTTACAGAGAAGAAGGAAGTGATGGATACACAAAAGAGGGAGAGTGCAAACAAGCTGCAAAATAGCTTTTAGATCAGCTAGCATCGTCAGAGGCATGTTGGCAATGTTGGGGGGGGTCAGTTTACACATAGATCTGTGCTCTCTAAAAGAACACATGATTGATAGGGCCGGCCTTGCATCCAGTGCAGGTCTGGTTGCTTTTCCTACAATGAACATCAATATTTATTACATTTCCCATTTTAGTGGAGGGAACCATGATAACACACTGTGGGCTGGAAAAATAATAAAAGATAAATCAAATTACCTAACCTTGGGCAGAGCTTCCACTCCTATTTTAGTTAGACTTCTTCCCTGCTTGAAAGATTGGCTTGGTTGCAAATATGAAATACTGATGCTCATATGTTTGTTTACAGTTATCCGTACAATCCGTCATTGCTTTTGTGCCTATATTCCAAATAAGAGGTAATGGATTTGGGTAACTGGCCTTTCTTAAAGTGCGCTACATAGTCAGTGATTTTAATTTTGTCGGTCAAATCTTTGAAGCTGCCCATTTGTAGCTTGTAGTCAGGCAATGTAATGCAGAGTGGCTGGAGGATTCTGTCAAGCACAATGTAAGGCGCCCAGGCATGGAGACATTCCTGGTGGTAGAACCATTGCTCTGTGCCCCATTTTACGTAGCCATTCTCAGGTAGCACATAAAGGGAAGGTCAGAAGGATTACAGGACAGAGGCTTGGGAAAGCCTCGCACGCAGGTTATGAAGTCCTCTAGTTGGTCAGGCACAGGTGAGCCAGCACACACGTAAGCCAAATTGGAAAAAGATAGTCTAAGCGAAAGCCAATTGGCTTGAGCGGGCTACAGTAGCCTGTGATCTCTCTTTAGAGTTTTTACCTTGGGAGATGGACCGGGCTTCTGAAGGTGTAAGGAACCGTTGAGATCTTATTTCTGCCAGGGATAGCTTGAATCCTTTAAAAGAGGAGGATGACAAGTAATTTAAAGTAAATGAGGATTATCTAGAGTTGCCAGGTGTTGTCAGTGCAGTGCAGTGCAGTGCAGTAAGGTGCAATGTAAGGTACAGTCATATCCCTTATACACTCAGAACAATGGATTCACCCTGCACAACTGAAGTGAGTTTTAATCATTGTCAAACCAATTTAAACTACACTTACAACGAAGGTAATACCTGATGATTCACATGTCTGCTGGCGGCTATTCGTACACTACATCAGCATCGGGTCAGTGGAGACGCATGCATACATTGATATTCTGGGCAAGACGCTAAGATGCTCAGATTTACAAATCAAAGGCTGACATTTAATTTTCTATCAAAATGAGGTGAACATTGTGTGTAGGGGGTCATTTTGTTGCTTTAATGGAAGTGTGCCTTTCTGCTCCTAATCTGCTATAAAGCTAGAGCTTTTCTGTGTGTGGTTCAGAAAAAGGTATAATATTTAGTGCCACCTTATAATACCCAAGACATTACAATGGCATAAGACAGGTCAGCACCAATCTACCAAGGTCAATTAAATCTGTTGTCACGAACAATTGAAATAAAGTAATGTCTTTTCATAGCAGTTTGTACTTACACAGCCTTAACCTTGGTTACTCCCCTCTCATGATTGACACAATGTGAAGGTGTTGCATGAAAAGCTGTAGGATGAGTGGCAGGTGTAGGGATTGTGCAATAAGGTCACGATAGTTGATACATTATTCTGTCATCTCTCCTCTGCAAATTTCAATTTCTTAATTTAGTTATATTTAGAACATTCAATGATATGTTAATCTTAGTATGGGCTGGTTTCCTGCATCTTCTCATTTGGCAGTTGTATCCACAATATTTGTGTATATGAGATGTTGTGCATGAGGATATACATTTAAATGAATTGGAATCAGAATATGTCTACTTTAAATGCATAACTTTCAGTTACTTTTGATCTACGCCTTCGCATGCTCTAGAGAGCCTTAGTAAGAATGCAGGCTGGATATTAAGCAGCGTAAACCCACAGTTCAAGAGTAGTGTTCACAAGGTGTGAGATGGGGTCAGATGGCTGAGCGGTTAGGGAATCGGGCTAATAATTAGAAGGTTGCCGGTTCGATTCCTGACGTGCTATATTATGTTGTGTCCTTAAGCAAGGCACTTCACCCTACTTGCCTCGGGGGCAAGATTCATGTAATTATTTGGGGTAAAAATAGTATTGTTCTAATGTCCACACCAGAGACAACAAAGATGGATTCATGTAAGAATAGTTTTCCTGCTATCTAAGGTATCTTTCACGTGTTGTCTAGGCATGATAATGGGTAAGCTGAAGTCTGTCATGAGATGTCAGTGGCCAGATCACAGTGTGCTTATTCCTCTGCAACATGTGAGAAATATCCTATAATCTGATGATAATCTTATTATCAAGGTACAGTTCGGTGTGTGGAAAAATGTGAGAACATGTATTGTGGGTGGCCTAGATTGCATATCCCAGACTGTCTGTCACCTCTAGGATGAAAGACTAATGTTGTTAAAAAACCGTAACCCGGTTACCATCTTTCAAATGTACAGATTTCTCTTTACAGCATGCATTTAACACACATGATATTGCATAGAAATGCATTGCATAGGTGCACACATGTGTAACACATGCTATTGTACCAACATTTGATGAGGAAGATATGACGGGGCAGCTGTAGGTAAAGGGAAATTAA
The DNA here is from genome assembly GCA_903064625.1 of Mallotus villosus. Classification (NCBI taxonomy): domain Eukaryota; kingdom Metazoa; phylum Chordata; class Actinopteri; order Osmeriformes; family Salangidae; genus Mallotus; species Mallotus villosus. The sequence continues at coordinate 31,788 of CAEFZP010002805.1, read as the reverse complement.
ACAGCATCAAATTGTATTTGTATCCTTTTTACAGTTTTTACACATGAACCAATAACCCTCAGATGAAACCAAAGAAACACTCATAGGAGAGAAAAATAAAGCATTTTCATCTCTTCCAGAGATGGTTGGCATTGCAACATGTGACTCCTAATGCTTCATAACCTATCGTGTTGGATTCCAATATCTCACACTGATGCAATGTTGAATGATTAGAACATTTTTGTTTTGTATAGAGTCAGGAAACAGGAGCGGTAGATACTTGTAGGTTAGGTGGAGTGTGTGGGCATATACTGTAGAACTGTCCCCTTTAAGACAGGTGACCTGAGTTGTCTTGCCCGGGAGCAACATGACTGTGTCCTTGAAACTTGCAGAATAACTTTTTACTTCCACTAGTGTTCACCTGGCTGACCCTAGTCCTGATTCTCTACCTGATCGAGCATACTGGGACCTAAGCGAAGAGGCATTATACTTAAAGTATATGAAGAAAAAATATCAATTTAATGACAATATATTAGGCTTATTTAATACATTGGAATTTAAGTATGTAAATATTTTGCTTGGGGAATTCAGGCACAAACTTTGCCTTCTTAAATATTTTAATGACCAGTCAGTCAAATTGAATAGCTAAATACTCTTCAAGCATCTATATTCTCAGTCGCAAACTCTGATGTCTTCATATCATGAACCCCATCTTGATACACAAGTACAGATGTTAACCTTCCTATTAGAAACAAGAATATTATTTTCAGTCCCTCTCACCATGCGCTGTCTATCATAATATTTTCATATTGCCTCTACTTGGGATGATTACTAATGGCAGGTGTATATGTGAAGATGAGAATCAGTGACCTTTTTCCAGCAGTGGAAAAGCACCACTCACATTGTTCTATTTGCATAAATATCCATGCTTGCACATAATTAAAAAAATAACCTTGAGTGTACCAGTCAAATCAGGTGTGACTAATTAGCAGTGAAGGAAGTTTCTAAATCTTCAGACAGGTCAGAGCAATGCTACAGGCATGAAAATAAGTCTCCCAAAGAGATTATCTATTTTCACAGTTTTTTTTCTCCTTTCCTGTACTTAGGCAAATGACAGAAAGAGCTTTTGAATTGGAGGTTAGACAGAGTGAGTGTCCCTTAGAGCAATGTTGGCCTCTTCAACACTCCCACAGTGCTTTTGTGAAATACTCTTCACTTGTGATTGTCAAGAACGCAACTTGACCGAAGGCTTTGTGAGGGGAAAAATTCTGCAGGATATTTTATTGATATAAACAGACAATGACGAATTCACAGAAAGTTGACTTTTTTAGCCATTCTCTGGAACCAAATTTGGCTTAGTGAACTGTGTGTTCCATCCTAATACAGTTTGAGTGGATCTTGATGGTCTCCCTCATGTGCTGGTCTCCCTCATGTGCTGGTCTCATGTGCTGGTCTCCCTTGTGTGATGGTGTCATGTTATGGTCTCTCTCATGTGATGGTCTCTCACATGTGATGGTCTCCCTCATGTGATGGTCTCATGTGCTGGTCTCTCTCATGTGATGGTCTCATGTGATGGTCTCATGTGCTGGTATCTCTCATGTGATGGTCTCTCATGTGATGGTGTCGTGTGATGCTCTCTCACATGTGATGGTCTCTCTCATGTGATGGTCTCATGTGCTGGTCTCTCTCATGTGATGGTCTCATGTGCTGGTCTCTCTCGTGTGATGGTCTCATGTTATGGTCTCATGTGCTGATCTCTCTCATGTGATGGTCTCATGTGCTGGTCTCATGTGATGGTCTCATGTGCTGGTCTCTCTCATGTGATGGTCTCATGTGATGGTCTCATGTGCTGGTCTCTCTCATGTGATGGTCTCATGTGATGGTCTCATGGGCTGGTCTCTCTCATGTGATGGTCTCATGTGCTGGTCTCTCTCATGTGATGGTCTCATGTGATGGTCTCATGTGCTGGTCTCTCTCATGTGATGGTCTCATGTGATGGTCTCTCTGGTGTGATGGTCTCATGTGATGGTCTCCCTCATGTGCCGGTCTCTCTCATGGGCCTTGCTCTCAGATTAGTGGATCCACAGTCTCTTCATTAAAAACAACAGACAGCTGAAGGAAAAGTGTCATAGGAACAGTGTTTTCAGTTTTTCAGTTATTTATCAACATAAGTTTAAAGTCAACCATTTTGAGGGATTTAACAAAGTTATTACCCAGAGGATAATCGGATTAATATGCAGAAGATAATAGGATTAAACATTTCAACATAACAGTAATCAGTGCCATACAATCCGTGTTCATTTTCAGTCCTTCTCACCTTGAATGATTTGAGAAATTGATTTAGCACGTTGACAGTTTTGCAGCCAAGAATCAGTCAATCTGATGTCTTCCACTGCCTCTGGAACATGTAAATTCATTTTAGATGATCTCTCCTGCTCCTCTTGTTTCCATGGCAACTTGACAGGCAATGAAGGATTATCGGGTGTGAAGTCTTTAACCAACAGAAATGTTCCATAGGGTAACTAAGTAAAGTATTGATAGTGAAAACAGACCTTCTCCGCTCCACATTAAATGTGTCTGGGTTCTACAGAGGTGCACTGTTATATTTGAGAAGCTTTAGCAAATGTTTGACCTTTTCAGTATTGATGCACTGCAACACATTACTGTTCTCGTCTGTGGTAGCCTTTCAGTTGAATGGTGTTGATCATTGTTAGCTATTGTTGTGTTGACCAGCGTTGCATTGACCATTGTGGTGTTTTAAGAAAACAATAGTACTATATAAAGTAAAGTCTTGCAAGACTTCTGTGCGAATGCAACTAAAGACTAAGGACTAAAACTATAAATGTGTTTATAATAAAATGTTAAAGTAAACAATACTATCGGTTATTAATAATAAAATATATTGGAGTGACTTAAAGATGCTGGCATGTCAAGTGATGTTGAGAGTGAAAATGTTGATGCTGCAATGGTTACACTACAGAATCATGATTGCACAGGGCACAGAAGTGGCAAAAATCAATACCTTGCAGAATAATAAGTGTTCTGCAGCGTTTTGAAGAGCAGGGTGGCTGCAGTTCTCTGGATCATTCTGTTGACACACAGCCACACCCATATCAAGCAAAGGGCAGACTAGATTGCAAGAATATAGGCTACATTTTGTAAAGGAACCGGACACTCAATTGACAAATGCACATTTTCAAAAATCCCTTATGTACAATAAAGGCAAACAAAGGCCATCTAATGGCAAATGAAATTTAAGCAAGACCACAACTAATTTTTGACACTTTTTGCTATTTTTCAAATTATCATTTTAATACTAGGCAAAGAGATTTTGTGTATGCCTTTAGTGTATGCACGAGACTTAGCTGCAACACCTTGGTATAATACATTTAAAGGAAATTAGATGGTTTGGAACTGCAAAAAGTATACTCAATCTTTGCAAGCAAAACTGCTCAGTTATCCTCGATCACATCAGTATCAAACAATGTCTTGTGGACAATTTAATGAAGAGTCTGAAAATAGAAACCGTTTTGATACTTATTTAAGACTGAACCTGACTGACAGAATGAATAGCATGGTGTCTGGAGTGGATTTTATGAGTGGCACATGACTTACAGCCTGTGAAAGTGTGGAGAGAAATAACTGCAAAGTATTTTATAGGGGCTTTGACAACTAGTATTTTGTTTGTGTGTTACCCCCTCAAACTGTAACATGTTAGTGTTGTGTTACCCTTCTGTAACATGTTGTTAGTGCATCGATAGAGTGATAGTTGTGGTGGTAATTGGCATGTTCCTCGAGAGTTCATAACAGTATACAGAATAATTAAGATTCCATGGGCAACTGCAAACTTCACCTCTTGTTTGGTTTCATTCTTAATTCTATATTGTTTAATTTGGCTTTGATGAAGTTTTCACTTGCAGGTGGGAGGTTAATAAAGATCTTTAATTGAATTAATACACTTGGAATCACACAATTTAAGTAGACAGCCAAGCATGGCATTTTAATAATCTTATTACTGCAGATCCCTTGGACACAAGTGGATTGCAACTTGCTCTTCAAAAACCCTTTCTCCAGAAAAACAAGTCAAGCTTAAACAGATTGATTGGGTTGCCAGACAATGTTGTAAAGTAAAAGGCTCTAAGGTAATGATTGGACAACTGTTGGAAGTTTAATTGGCCCAGAAGCCTATAGGTTTAACCATGTGGATTGTGCTCTAACATAATTGTAAAACATTAACACAGTGTGTAGCACCCAACTTCTACTTCATTCTCTATTTTCTGATTATTTGCAGTGAAAAGACACTTTAACACAAACAGACCACCTCTATTAAACGCTATTGACCTCCTTACACACACGAAGCATGAGTAATCAGACAAAGTTTAATTTGGCAGTGCAGTTATACCGGCATTTAATCTGAACTTTCCCGTCCCTAAGGACATTTTTCCGCAGGTGACTCTGTAATAACTGGGTTTTAATCCATGACTATGTCCATGCAGGCCATTTTAGGCATGGGGTCCAGTCATGCGTGAAGCTCTGTTGCTGTGAGAGAAGTAGACAGGCGACATGCTGATTGCTGCCTTTGTGGAGCGACTCCCCGGCGCCAGCTATGACTCACACAGGCAAGCCTTCGTTTCACCTCAGAGGAAAACGGTCCTACATTTGGCGAAAAGTGACTTATATAACTTCAAGGACTAATCCGTGGTTCATTTTGTAAGGGGGTCTACAATGAGCGAGAACCTGTATACAGGGGCGAATCTGTCTTTAGAGGACAGAGAAGATGCTGGGATTAAAAGCTTCTTGTTCTTTTGGCATTGGAAAGCCCTGTTCTTTTGGCATTGGAAAGGACAAAGCTGTTCGCAAATGAACAGTGGCTGCTGTCAGTGTCTCAGCTGAATGTTAGGGTCCTAAAATAGAAGCATTAGCTGTGGTGACAAGCTGTGCCACTGGGTCCCATCTAGCTTAGCTTAATGAAAATGGTAACTTTTTGATGGGTAATCACCAGGTTTCGCACAGTTTCACACATCCTGTGGTGATCTGTGTGTCTACTTTCCTTGATGAAGTCTTTGTCCATTTTTCCTGTTACTATAATATGGGGTCTTCAGCCATGAAAAGACTTAACCCAGTCAGATGACATGTAATGGTGATCGAATACAGGAGTGCTACATAATGATGAATGGTTTGAATGAGATTTATTTTGGTGTGAACTCCATCTGGCCTAATGAGTATTATCCATCCAGTCGTGGTGCAAAAGGCAGGGGGCTATCAGAAGTACCCTTCAGAGTAGATAGGGGCTATGACCTGCTGGAGCTGGTGGAGGAAGATGGCAAGAAGGTGGTAGGTGATATTGAAAACAGAGAATATTGAACCATCAAAGTTTATAGGGGACAAGTCTTTTTATATGATTACGTTGGAGGCTGATTCATTGCAGTGAGTTTTAAAGTGTCATTGGTTTGTCATTTGCAAGGCTGATTGAACTACTATAAATGACCGTAAATGGTAGTTTAAACCAGAACAGGCTCAGTTGTAGTCCGATGAAATTTAACATTGATTTATTACAAGAAAGTTAGATAATTAGCCCTTTACCACATCTGTCTGGCAGAGATCCACCAATCTGGCTGGCACAGATGGTACGGTGTTTGCTTTAAAAAAAAATATATATATATTCAGGGACTGAATCAAGTAGGAATCAATCAAACCACACATCGATTTGCAGCATGGACTGTTAAGAATATAATCATACCTGCTGCCTATGCTTCCTCTATGGTGCTGCTTGCTGACGTATGCCATCGTCAGCCTAACCACCGGAGTGGCAGGGTTTTTTCTAAGCATTATGACTTAGGCTAAACAGTGGACTCCGCTGTCAATCAGCGGCAGTGTGAAATGGCCTCATGCTCACTGCCTCAGACCCCGACTGCAGGTTCAGGCAGGGGGGATGGCATCGTTAGGCCAGCGCCCTGAGGTGGTTTGACATAGTTAGCACACTGACATATCTTAAATATAGGCCTACAGTGTATGAAAGAAGTGCACTGCTGACAGAACCACCAGTATCTGATCTGGTGTAGGTGGTGTAGTTTGTACAAAATGTCAACCATCCTTAATATTTTGCTGTATTTCATAAGTCTACGCATCTGATGTAGCAGTCAAAGTGAACACAATCTTTGCAAGAGGTTAACGTTTCTCCAGTCCTGGAAATGGAGTTCCACATTTGCATTTGACAGTCCTATGCCACTCAAGTGCTGTTTGAAGAGATAAACATAGACATTTGTATTTTTGTTGTGCTAAAGTTGAAAACCCCTTACGTATAATACGCCTTTTCCATCTGTCAGCATAAGGGGGCTAGCATTAGTCATTGCTTGCGCTTGTCAAATCATTGTCCCTCAGCACTCCCGCTAGATGCTTCAGTCACTTTGGCATAATACCTTCCACAGCACTTTAAGCAGAAGAGCACCCCTTTCCCCAGTCTCAGACAGGGTGCAGCTGACACCAGGGACACAGCGTTGTCCTGAGGCTGGAGGGTTTAAGGTGATAAGGTGACTGTGACCAACAGAAATATTTCAGCATGTGAACATACAGCTGCATTGAAATGCAGAAACGGGTCTACATTTGGAGCCTACAAATGGAGGCTGGATGGAAACAGTTCTAGACCAGTCCACTTTCAAGGAAAACATTATTCTGACATTGACACATGAAAAAAATACAGGTTTTGGAATATTGTTTCAACGGTAGGCTACATTTATTGCACAAAATGATTGTAAGCCTTATCATCTTCAGGATAGTATGTTTAGGAATAATAATGTGTTGTTAGTAAACAGCACAACTTTTAGGCAATGGACCAACCAGAAGACGGAATGGCCGACAAGGAAAATCTCTCAACCTCCCAATGGCTGACCTGCTGAGGGGAGGCAAGATCAATACTTCAGATGTTGACAAATGGCCCCTTGTTGCCGGAAAAGTGAGAAATAGCCTCATGGCAATCATAAAAGGGCATTATGCAACTGTCACCCAAATTAATGTTTCATTTTAGTGACAGTGCACACGTAGAATGACTTGAATTAGTGAAATACATGAACAGACGGCTGAGTGAATTCTTTCTGACAAGGAGTTGGCAGTGAATATACACTCTGAATATACACTCTTAAGTGAAAGATGCTTGTCTTTTATCCTGGCTCAGTTCGTCCAGTCTGTGCCATGTTAAGGACAGCGATTTCTTCACTTTCTTTACATTCTCGTAGGTTTTCATGTGTCAAAGACATAGTGGATGATCTGCTACTCACACAGTTCCTTCCTCTGTGCTGTGGTTAGATATATTTCTAACTACAACTTGGTCGCTTGATCGGTCCACAAAATTAGCATTTGCATGCATAGCTATTGCTAATTTGTAAAAATTATTGTATAGTCATCATCATCAAAGTGCAGCACATCCACAGAGCCCATCCACTGAGCCCATCCATATTCACCCAACACTAAAGTGTGCGTCTGTCTTATCAGCGCACGTCTCCATGCATTCCCTGACTAAGTCGAATTTGTGTGCTACTCAAAAGAAATGCGATGTGTTAATTTTTGTGTGTGTGTCTGTTTGTGTCAAAACATGCGTCAAGTCTTATTAGGTGCAAGTTTACCTTTTTGCAATGCAAAGCTAAGAACAATCATTTGAATGAATGGAAATGTAACTGCCCCTTTGCTGCAGTGTCCCTCCTCCTCCTTGTGTCTACTGTAAGGCATATTCAGGTAGAATAGCAGAGTAACTGGGGAAACTGTCTGCTCATATCATAAAGTCAACCAAAAGCATTTTCAATCAGTTTACTATTCAGGCATTTCTGTCTCCTGGTAAAATGGTTAAGTTGACTAGATTTGACAGATTCTTATTGTGAGCCTGAATGGTACTAAAAGGCAGAGAGTTATAATACTAATCAGCTTCAATTGTAAGTCAGAAATCTCCCTTCTACTGACTCTTACTTGCTAAAGTCTGAAGTACTGGAGTCCATAATTCATGTAGCTTTCGAAACAAGGCAGAGTAATGTCTCCTAATGGGGACAGCAACATACCTTGATTAGATGCATTACTGAAATAAAGCAGAAATGGAGGTTGAGGTCTGCCGTCTGTGTAGTCTCTGGAGATACAATGAGCAGTACTACCAGCTTGGTGTGCAAACTATGTTTCAGTGGATTTATGTTCCTTTACAGCAAGACACTACTCGTAGTGAACAATCTACACTTACCTTGGAGTTCTGTAAATGTTCATGATACAGTCTATCACATACATTATACAATACAGTGGTTGTGGTTCTCTTAATCTTTGCATTGTTAGTCGATTATTTTCATGCAACCCTGTTTGCAACCTGGTTATAAGGACCTAGCCTAAGAACCAGACAAATCTGCAAGCTCATGGTTTCTCTTTTCTGACAGATGAGTCTGGTCACCCTACCATTCAAACAGATTTTCCTCCAACCATTATCTGGTCAGGTTAATCACAACAGTTTATCTGATATGGGGAGGGGTTATGACTGTACAGTTGTGCGCCATTGATGCGACAACCAAGATTACATTTTGTTGCTCTGATTGGTTGTATCCAATTGTGTTTTGGTCTGCACCAGTTGATAACGCCCACTGAAAACCAAGATAAACACAGAGGTTCCAGAACAGCGATGCCGGTTAAATAAGGTCCAGCCAAATAACTCAATTATTCCACCCACATGCTGGATGAGCTCATGGACCTTCAGATATATTGCGTGAACACGATACCAAATTATTTTTGGTACGTTTAGCTCAGTGGATCAGACGATACCCCAGAGCATAAGATGCCACCACGGTGAGTCTACGGTTCCAAAATGTAGACCCATGTCTGCGAACCAAGAGAAAATATGCTTAGTCACGTTTCCCATTTCCTCCCTACCCACTTGGTGACAGAACCGTTCCCTTGTTATGTGGTTGTGGTACAGATAAGTACCTTAGGTCTCACCAAGGGCCCTCTGCAGATATGTAACTGCCATATGATGTAAATCTTATTTTTTCGCTTGCCTTTGAAGTGTGATGCAGAAAGCCTCTCCAATCATATGAGCCGACAGCTTTTGCAACAACTGGGGTAATTATTTACAGAAGGGATAGTGAAACCTTCTAAAAATATAAATTTTCCCTTCCTACAAGGTCTCCCTGGAGGTTTGTGAACAAGAAGAGAGAAGGGAAAAAGTAAGACAGCTGTGGCAATGATTCTTTCCTCTTTCAGACCCTCTTATATTCTTCTCGAATCAGTCGCTGCTTCTGTGTAAAAAATAAATAACTTATGTTTGAAAACTGGGTACTGTAGATCACTCGGTGTAAAGCCAGTATGCAGCCTGAGGTTCCCAGGAGGGGCATCTTGGCAGTTCCAATGTCAAAATTGAGAATCAATAGAGCCTCGGCTTTCACTGCCCCTAGACTCTAGAATGGCATACCCATGGAAATCGGATTTGCAAAAACAGCACTGTCTTTTAAAAACACATGTTTCTTCATGTGATTGCAGCATGGGGAGAGCGTTAGTCGTGGTCATCTTCAAAAATAATAACGTCAAAGGTAACGATTGCAGATACTGCAGCATCACAATTGCAGCATCTAAGATTTATTGGCAATTTGCATGTGATAATTAAAATTGTGTGTGTAACAGCTAATGCAAATATATGAATTGATCTCCAAGATCAAGTTGCTTGGTTACATTGTGATTTTCTGTGGAGACCAGTCAGCGTTCGTCACTAGAACTGACTCAGCAGTATGTCACTAGACTCCATATCGTATCCACTTGAAATCAATCAACTTTGAACACTAACCCCGTCAGCCTGACGTCAGTGTCTGTGATGCATACGTGCTTCCTCCCATCTCAATCACTTCTGTCCCTTCATACCAGCAGAGGTTGGATGTGTAAAATAACAGGGCTCCTGTTTTGTGATAGAGCAGAAGATATCAACTCGTAAATAAGAGACAGACAGGCGCACACAGCAGCCAGGCAGGTTAATAGGCAGGCAGATAAGGATATTGAAGTTGGCAGCAGAAATCAGACCATGTTTGATCTGTTCTGCCGTTACATGGAGTTAACATATACACGGCTTCACTCTGGAAAACATCACACCAGTAACCTTGTAGCATTGTGCGATATGCTTAATTACACTTAGCAGTGTTTCCGCTATGTTGAATTGGCCGTGGCGGTTCAGACAGACCTAGGGGAAACACTGCACTTCATATGAAGATTATACCTATCACTGCCTTGTCACTACAAGGGATTTCATATAGTCAAAACATTGTAGGTACACAAATTACTATGTATTTGATATTAATAAAAGTGTTTGCGGTATGGTTTATTATAAAAGCGTAAGAAGGCACAGTATGGGGGAGGTGTGATTGGAGGCTTCAAAGGGCCAGTTAAAGGTTGTGTTACCTACCATACCTTCTTTCACTACAGTGCACATAACGTTTAAATAATGTAACCATCAGTAACCATGCAGATCACCATGCTGTTGATCTCTGAAAGACTTTGAATTCCAAGATGCAGTACCTTGTTTCGGCTCAGCACGTTGCCCGGCAACCATTGCAAGGGCTACACTAATCTCATTAAAAGAAGCAGCTAGATCAATTACGTAGAAGCTAGATTATTATCACCCACTTATAGACCACAGACAATCTAAGACACGACAGCAGTATACTTCTAGAGTAAACTACTGTGTTTCTGTAAAGAATGTAAACACTGTAATCAGATCACAGTGGCAACAGCATATGTTGAACAACTAAGTACTGCATCTGTACTTGTCCTGTCTTTGATATTGACTAGCCTTCTTAAAGAAATTCAGGTCCCCATACTTTCCAAGAATACTTTAGTCTGTCAATCCCCTTGTTAATGGGTACGGCAAGAGGTGTAGGGGGAGACGGGCTGGATCCAAGTAACCAACATATGTTTATTAATCTAGAACTCTAGAAAAGAGAGAACTCCTTGCGTATCACAACAAGGAATCCACAAGGACTTACAAAGGGAGCAGGCCGCTGAGTGATGGGTATGAGACACAGAAGTGCAGGAAACCAGGAACCAGGGGAGGGACACATGACCAGGAACACACACCCAGGAGGAACCAGGGGAGGGAGACATGACCAGAAACACACACCCAGGGAGACATGACCAGGAACCAGGGGAGGGACACATGACCAGGAACACACACCCAGGGAGACAGACAGAAAACACTAGAGGCAGGGAAAACAGGGAGAACAAACAGAAATATCCGGGGTAAGGTCGTGGCTGTGACACCCTCGGGCAGAGAAACAGTTGGAGCTAGCAGAGCTAGCAGTCCCCCCTCAGATGAAAGAAAGCTACGATCTGTAGGAACCGTTCTGTGGCATCTACAGCTTGCCTGGGATAGTGAAAACTAGTTCTGAAGGACATTTAGGTAATGGTAAAAGTCTTTGCAAAACCCAGATCTGTCCTCCCATTAATCCGTGAAGCGGACGTGTCCTGTCATATACATGCATCACCCCTCTCTTCCTGCACCAGGCCCCTCACCCCCCACCCCTTTCCTCTTCACCAAAAAGCGTCATCGACCCAGAACATTGCTTTTTTTGAAGCACACATTGTTAATATTTATCTAACAGCTTCAAGTCTTGTCTGATGAATGTCAACATTCGCTGTCCACCATAATGCAATCTCCTCTGCCCCTAATTGTTTGGTTGTTGTTGTACAAGGAGTTCAGAGAAATGCTTCAGACATGCTTACCGATGTACAAAAGACAGAGTTAGTGCTTACAGAGGCCTGTTATTACTGGAGTGTGCCCAAGCAAGTCTTTTTTATGATTTCGTGCTGGTCTCGGACAAAATAATTGCTGCCTTTTTTGAGTGCTGGGGAATCAGCAAAGGAGTGGGTAGTTTTGGCAAACGGCCCTCCACTCTATCAAAGCCTCTACCCTCTTTCTATCTTCCTACCCTTTTCTATCTGCCTCTACACTCTTTCTATCTGCCTCTATCCTTATTCATTACATTTCTGTGATTCTATCTCTTCTTCTGCCTCTCTGTCCTTTTGTCTGTCTTTCTAACTGTTTCAGTGGATTCAAGCTTGTTTACTTGGGATGTTAACCCTTGTGTTCTTTTCGGGTCATTGTGACCCATCAGTCATTGTGACCCCCCATCCCCATGATTACTGTCGTGAACAGACTCATCTTTATTAGAGCCAGTCTGCTCTCCACTCATGTCTAACAGTAGCTTTGATACAACCTCAGTTCTAAACTCTGTGTCTAGGTCATATTTTTATGTCACATATTTGTCCTAAACTAGAACAAAATGGATATAAAGCATGGAACATTATAATGCCATAAAGGAAGGTAACAACACTGCACTTTTAGTAAGTGTTGCTGAGAAAATACTTACTGCTTTCAGAAAATAGAGAAAAGCAAAAACCCAGTTAAGACTCAGGACCTCTGGCCTGGCTGATGACGTGGTACGACTGGCAGGTATGTGCTCTAAAACTAGCCTACTTCATCAAACAAGGTCATTCATTTAATGCTACTGACAACAACATTTCTACTACAAAATTGCAGTGTCTGTCCTAATAAAACAATGAATTGAGTGAAGAGTTTTTTTCACAAGCATCCCAGGTGAGCGCTAACCTTCAGGTCAGTAGTGGTGTAACCCTTCAGGATCATTGGTTCTAGACCCTTATTTCAGCGCCTATCAGCTTTTACTCTCCATATAGGTTGTTAAAATTTGAAGCCAGTCCAAAATAAGCCATTCTAGCAGTAAAGGTTCCAGTACAGTGCCAGAGCCTGGCTTCCTCTGATACGCCACTCACACTGACGGACCGCGCTTATCTTCCTTGGGGTAAAGAAATGGAACGATGCCCTCTCACCAATGTCAGTTGATCCATTCGTTGAATACCCCAGAGTCTCCTGGTACTTCATCAATTGCACATCCCAGATAACGCCATTTCGAGTCTTCAGACTATTCTACAGAGTGGTCGTATACAGTATACAGCTTGCAATAGTCAGCCAGCGGCCCTGTGATATAGCTGGCAATTTGTTTTGTTGGCACCAACTTCCTTTCTGAGAGGTAAGACGGTGTTTAACAGCTTTGCTGCAAATAGAGTATCACACTAATGAGACATAACCAGGAGTGATGGAATGCATGTTAGCCTTATGCAGTACTATCAATGTCAGATTAGTCAACAGCACATCCAACTCCAAGGATCAGTAGCACACAAGTTACTGAAGCCTGACCGGCTTGTGACACCTGACTGTCCGTATGTGTTGCGGTACCATTCTATGTACAGAACTCATATTATATATTGACAAGCAGTGAAGTACTGCATGGCGACACTGAGTCATTGTGACCAGTACATTTACCCAGCTCTTTACCTTGACCCCTCCCCACCTAAGGGCAAAGCTGCATCCATTTCTGCTGTGCTGGTACCAGCAGTCAACAGACAACCATCCATCATTGACTAGATCTTCCTTCCAGTGTCCACATGTCAAACCAATGAATTATCCCAAATATATCATGAAGAAGATTAAGAGAAAAAAATGCAAATCCTTCCTCTCAGCTTCTTCAGTAAACCAATGCTGTGACATTTCCCCCTCCGTGTTGTTCCTGACACAGTGATGCTTGGTCCCAAGACACATTTATTTTCATTTTTCCCAAACTGACACTTGCGAAATGATTTATGATTGTTCTGCTTGACTGTGCCATAGTCATTGTTAGGAACTACAAGCATAATAGTTAGTCAGAATTACATCCATGGACATTTAATACATAAATGTAGCAAGAAGATTAAAAAAGACAGAGAAAAGCGGGACTCCAGATGGTGTGAAACAACTTGAGATTTAGTGCATGACTAAGAAAACAAAATGGCTGCCAAAAGAGGTTGAGCCTTTTTCATAAGCATTAGCAAGATAAAGTGCCAAGGAATGGCATTTCCAGGTCTTGAGATTAATGAAGAATGCAAATTGTGATACAGCAAGAATCCAACATTCTGGATGGGGCTGAAAAATATTGATGAGCCTGAAAAATGTTGGTAACAAAAGCAGATTAATTACTTTGATTGAGTGGTTTTATAATAACTGCCTAACCACTGTCTTATTCTGCCTTATTATTAACATTTATACCAACACATTCTTACTCAGACATTCTGTCAGTGCCTAGAAGAGTGTTTCGTCGGGGGCTTGGGACAGTGTGGAAACAGGAGGCACACATTTCAAACATTTTCTCTCTCCCATGCTTGCTCAGCAAAACAGTATCCCAGTCATTGAATTGCTCAACACACTGTCCCACCCTGTCACACAATCCTCTATTCCAGTAGGTAATTCTCGGCCTCTCCTCAGCTCTGTCACCTTCTCTTGTTGAATTTCTTAAGCAGCCTAATAATCCCACAAATGTCTTTTATGGCACTTATTCCGTATTCGTCAACAGTTAGATGTTGGGTTAACATTCAAAATAAATAAGACAGTCAAAATTCAAGTGATTGCAAAAGTATGGGCAAACATGTCGCTTTTTTCATAGGAAACCAACATCCCTTTAAAAATGATTGATGATGAGAAATGATTCTGAATCTGATCGGAACAGAACTGGGATTACATTTCTCAACTGTCGACTTTAAAGACCCTTGTGTCTGCAGTGGCTGTGACAAGTTGATAAGACCCTCAGTGGGAACAGAATGGCTATTGTAGGCCTATTTGTATTAAATAACACAAGCATTTCGAAATTATATAAGGCAAATTCTGATTAATTACCTTTTGCCTGTACCAGATGAGCAATTGATTAATTGTTGCTCCTGTAATGAAAGTGGATCTGCAGCGTTCCCCGTAGAGGCTCTTCCAGACAGACCTAGTTAAAACTGCTCTCCTCTCATTGGATATGTAACTAACGCTGTGGTAACAGTAATCCACCGATTAAGTCACGTCAGTCTCCGAAGGGCCCAATGAAGTTCTTAATTATGAGGATTATTTTGTAGCCTTAAATGAACTAATTAAAACAAATCAAAAAACTGAGGAAGGTTGGGGGGAAGGGTAGGGGGTGGGAGGGGCAACATGAAAATGCCTTACATCATACTTTTTTTATCAAGTCCTCAGTTTGATCTCTTCCCTAATTTAAACTGCTGTCAATGTTTCCTTTCATTGCTTCCTATGGTTGGGGGATTTTAAGGGATTACTGGAGGTTAGATTAGAGAAAAGTACTGGTACATAGTTAATAGGTTATACATAATACATAGTTTCATGACAGAGTTTTTTTCCCATGGAAGATAGTTGAGGATAACCGCAAATGTTTTTCTAGTTACAGTACGGTTGCTGCAGTCACATGACCTACGTTCTTTCAACCACAGAGATAGCTTTATTTTTTTAATGGGTTTTGGACATAAACTGTAAGTGCAGCATGTTGGGACATTCATGTTTTTTTTTGTAGTAGAACATGAAAGTATATATATTAGCACCTTTTATAATGTGTGGAATATGGGTTTGAGTCAAGTAAAATAACAGAATGCGGTTGCACCTGGCTATTCTGTTTTACTCTAGCCCTGCCACCTGGGGTGGCCACCTGGGGTGGCATTTACAGTTGGATTGTACGCAGTGCATCTCGACACAACGTTTAACGAACCATTAAATTCCTACCACCTTTGTGTTTGTGTTGTTAAAGCTTCTCTCCAGTGCACAGGCACTAACGAGGGGCATACATGTGAATGATTGCGTGCAGCTACAGTTGTTAGTTAATACGGGTATATTGTAAGGCCCCGATGGGCACATGCGCTGTGGCTGATGTGTTAAGAGTGTCAGGTGGACTTCTGACTGAGCTGATCCTGTTGAAAACAGAAATGTTTCTGCCCTGGG
Organism: Mallotus villosus; assembly: GCA_903064625.1. Classification (NCBI taxonomy): domain Eukaryota; kingdom Metazoa; phylum Chordata; class Actinopteri; order Osmeriformes; family Salangidae; genus Mallotus; species Mallotus villosus. Next base: position 15,992 of record CAEFZP010002805.1, on the reverse strand, counting down.
TAGAAGCACAGAGGACTATAACCACTGGCCCCAAGGAGGCAGCCATCCATGTGCACAAGAAGATAGTCTAATCTTGTCACAGACACTGTTGTGGGGGGAAAAACCAAGTCCCAAGCTATCAATGGCAAAGACTCTTGCTCAGGGAAACAATTTGCAAGCACTCTGGCAAAGGAAAGAAACGAAGACCTTTTTAGGTTTGTTCCCGTGAACAGTTATCCACTCATGCATATATTTAATTCCGAGGTCTTATCTTACCCTTCGCCTTTGGATGGTTTTTTTTCTGTTGGAGGCGCATTTGTGGTGTTTCAACACTAGACCCCAATTATCTTTCAAAGTTTTATTTTATTTCTCACTCTTTTCTAGGATGCACTGTAGAATGTATCACTATCTTGTCTGCCTTACCCCTGCCCCCTCTCAACATTGTCAATGTCTTTCACCAGTAGGTGTGTGTCTTTCAACTCTGCCACCTCTAGAACGCCACACATACTGTAGGCTACCTGGCACACTCCTCTCTGCCTCAGTGGGGTTCCCCCGTCTGAATGTTATTGAAAAATCTCTCAACCCTGCCTTCCTAACCTCTGTGGATTTACATTGTGCTGCATGCTAACAGAATTAGTGGTCTTGTCATTGTCAAGTTATTCTAAAATATACTCAATTATACTATACTATACTCTGGAACACTAGTCTAAACAAGACAAGATGAACTGGAAGCACATAAACAGAGAATGCAGGGATAAACATATGTGGTGGTTAAGGAGGAAGGTGGGAGATGTGGGAAGAAGGAGGAAGGTGTGAGTTTGGAGACAAACTGGGGACAGGTGAACCAGTAACCTGGTAGTTAGTGTACTCTTAATATAAAGTGTTACACTACTAGACACAAACTCTCTGTACAATATAAACTCTTGGCATTTAATTATTTTTCAAGGTGATATTAACAACAAATTTCATTTTAATGGGTCTGTGAGAACAGAACTGTTTACCAGCGTTGGGTAATTACTCTGGCACCAGGATGGATTAGTTGACTAAATTACTTAGTTATCAAGGGGCCTGTGGTAGAAGCTCTGGAGATGAAGTGGTACCTACAGAAGTGCTAAGTGCTGTCAATTTTTTTAAAGTATGCGTGAGCTCAATTGTAATAAAGTGTAGAGGCTAGCTTACTTTAGAGAATTAGCCACCTAATGCTTCATAAATCCACTTCAAAGAACTTGCAGTCAATACGTATTTCATTACTTTGGTAAGGCACCTAGTCTCAAGACCATATAGGGATTGATACATTATTAATGAGTATATTTGATGCCAAAATGCAGTTTACATATTTTATATATATTTGTTGGTGTGTTATTATTATTTGTGAGAGTTTGTAGTAAAATTCTTAGTTGGAATCTTTCAGCTATCAGCTTTGCAGAATGTTTCTGCATAAAATGTTTGTTGAGCAGTTTGGATATGTTGATATATTTACTGGAATTAGCAGACCAAGCCAACAGTCCCAGCTGGCCGTTCTGGAGTGTTCTGTTGGAACGCTGCTGCCTCAGATACCTATGGAAGAATTCTCATGTAAATACTTTGCATGTTTTTTGGTGGAATCAGACCGGGTGGGGAGTGGTTCTCCTCAAAAAACAAAGTTCTCTAGAGAAGGGAGACTGCCGTTGGATTGAAAGGGAGAAAACTGGCGGATAAAATTGGCAGAAACACAGCGGATATCTCTACTGCAAAGTGCTGCGGGAAACCCTGGTATTGTATTAACTAAAGTGTAAATATATCTAAATAAATCCACCTTGAGTATAAACTTTCCCCTGTGCTGCATCAACACCAACTGACGCACGACTACGAGGTGTTGAAGTCTCTGTTGGTGTCAATGTTGCCTCCAGCTTTGTAGAAAACAGCTAATTATCTATGCAAATGATGTCTGCTAGTTTAGTATGACTCTGAGTGAGATTATGAATGCCATGTGCCTCCTTTATGGCAACAAGAATACATTAGGAACTCTCAGAGAGAGACTGCAATCTATTGGTAATGTTTTGTTGTTGCTGTTGAATTTGCAAAGAGACTCATAAAATACAAAATGGAAGTTCACCCCATGAAAGAAAATATTGCAGTAGGTGGTATTGTTGAAGAATAATGCTAAATTGAAATTAATCTGAATATAAAAACAAAATCGTCTCATCAATTTTGTCAGTATGTTCTGATGACGTTCCCACTCTTAGTTGTTGGTAAGTCAAGTCCCCCCTGCTGACAGTAACAATGAATACGCTATTATATCCATTAGGGCCGTTCTATTCAATTCATTATTTGCCAATATTGTGTATGTTCCACAGATGTGTATTGAGATTCATTTTACCCATGTTTTAGGTGCTGACCAGGGGATGCTGCAAAGGAATGTTGTTTAAGGAGAGGCAGAGTCTACCTCTCACCTGCAGCCATCTACCCTTCTCGCTATAAACTGGTGTCTGTTGGAATCCATAGGTCAAAACTAGCTGCCTGTAAGTATGTCTTTCTTTTTTAGGGGCTGGATCCAAGAGCATGGAAAATGGGCTCCACCTTGGTTCCTGACGGAGGCCTCATCACTACACACCTGTGAATGCTGTTTTATCACCGCACACATTCTCATCTCTCTGGGCCAGCCCTGTGTTATCCTGTTGATATCAGTTCCTGGTGAGATGCAGTATCTTTGATTTATTTTTTCCTCCTCCATCACACTTTTTTAATACTCTTTCAAAGAATGTGAGTGGAACAACTGTATACACATTGTTTAAGGATTTATGCATTTTCTATAACTTCTTCTCGGATTTAGGTTTGTGCACACTTTGTCATCTCCCACACTTTGTGACTCTAACACCACTAATAATGCCATGCAATGCTCCCTCAGCTGGTGTGGCCATATCTTATATTATGCTTGACTGTGGGCTGTGCAAAAGCTGAATGTAAATCCATTATTCTAATTCAATAATATACTGTGTCAATTTAAGGAGGACAGACACACATGAATTAGACATGGTATTGCATAATACACATTGCCTTTTAGTCAACACCTCTTTTACAGGACTAAGATGAGCATTTTTTCAACATCTGTGCCCCTTCAGGCTTGACAGTAGTGTCACAGATCTTGAGATCATTTAATGAGGAGAATAATGTAGCAGATGTGTTCTGCTGTGATATGATTAAAAGATACTGTGTGTGTGAACAAAGTACTTAACAATGATAATACTTGGTAAAGTATGTGATTTTTACTCCTGCAGCCTCAATTCTGATGATTGTAACATGGTTATTTTGAATCTAGAATGAGATGCAAAGCCTTTACTCACCACTGAGCAACATGTGGGCACATAACTGGTACATGTTTAATTACAGAGCATTTCTCACTTCCATGAAGAGCTCCATATAAAAAACATTTGGTTGTTTTCACTGATGGTTGACTTTGACAACCAGCTGCTGTTTAGGCGTTTTTCTCCTAATTTGTAAATTCTTTAGTTTCCGTTTCTATAAATGAATAAGAAAATGCCTAGATTCGAAAAATGTCAAATGTTTTTTTTTCAGTTTTGAAAAACCGGTTTAGAAAAATTTGAACAAATACTTTCGATTTTTTGTTTCTAAAGTTATAGAGGAAAATATATTCTAAAGGTATAGAGGAAAGTGATGGTCAACATTATGAGTCTAATTGGACCATGATATGAATTGACATTTTAATAACATGATAGTTGGGCTACGTTGCTAACACAGTACACATAAACAGTCTAGGTCAAGTAAAGATCTTCGTAAATAATGTACATCATAGAATATATAAATCGATCATAGAGTAAAGAACATTTTCCATTAGAACAGTGTTGATGTATTCTAGGCATGTGCTCTTGGGCAATTTCCAATATAAGACTTACCTTTCATTGGTCTGCTCTGCTGTTGTGGTAAAGCTAAGGATTGCAACACATGAAGGTCATCCCAGTAGTTTTTCACACACATACACTTTCTGAAGCATGTGTGTCAAAAACTGCTTTGATGAGTGTTTGTTTGTGTGTGTGTGTGTGTGTGTGTGTTTATGTGTGTTAGTGTGTGTAAGTAAATATGTTGAAAGATCGACTAGAAGACCAATTTTTTTTCTGAATTCCACTCAGTTTCCCCTGGGATGTTCTTGGTTATTCCAGAGAGGTGCTTACGTAGAAGTAAGATAGATAGACAGCCAGATACAGTAGATAGACTAAAGAATCACAGACGGTAACAGACAGCAGGTTGACTGGCATTCATATACTGCATATGGCATCGCAGTCTGTAGCTACTGTAAATCCCACTTCATCAAGGGATCAGATTTAGATTTATTTTTATTTATTTATTGATTCTTGCTCTCCCACCTACACTCTAGTCTTTCAGTAAGTTACAGTCATGTTTTTCTTTTGCCTGTTCAACATTCCACCTACAGAAAAATGTATTTATATCATATTATAAAACCTCTAAATGGCTTTTCTAAACTGGCACTCAGTCTGCACTGGTCTTTCATCTGAAAGTAAAAATAGATCGATGTGAAACGCTATTGGTGGGAACACATTTTGATGACTTAGTTTGTTCAATATACTACTGTATATGAACATATTGATCTCTCTGCATTACATGTCAGAGGAGGGGTTTCTAAAACATTCTATGTATTCGAATACAGTTATCAGACAGGGTATTGCAATAATTGTATGTAGGATGTAGTTTTATTCAAAAGGTTAAGGATTTATTCATCTTTAGTTGACAATGAGCCAGAACATCTCTCTCTCTGTCCATCTCTCTCAAGCAATCAATGAGTTTAAAATTGCTTGCATGGGCTTTAAAATCATCCATTGGATAGATTTTTTAAATCCATTGGATTAATGGCTGTACTTTTTCTTTTAATTGTGTTGCTACCCACTATACGTGCACACACACACACACACACACACACATATTCACGAGACAAAAATGGAAGAAAAATCCTCCCACTCTATAGATCTATCCACACTTCCACCTGCTTGCGTAGACATCCATGTAACCTGACACAGAGACTTCATAGCGACTGAGATGAACTGTACACCACCTTTAGCACTTGCTTATTCCCTCTGCTTAGTTGCTAACAAGGTTTGTAGCAAGCTGGTGTTGAGATGTGGACCTGACCACTGCAATATAAATAACTAAGGTAGAATATAATAACAATAAAATTAGATTAGAGAGATGAACGTCAGTGAGAGTAAATAGCATGTTGAAGTATTTCAAGTATCTAGCTAATTATTTTGTTTATTTTATTAATCCAGGAAAAACCTGAAAAGATGAGTAATGAGGACGTAGTAAGTATTTTCAATCCAAGGTTAGACTCAACTTCAGTGTTTGTTTGTTTTTTAGTTGCCATGGAGAAACACACACACACACACACACGCACTCTTCAGATGTTCTGATTCAATGTGAACTGCTGTTCACCTGAGGTGTTTTCAGAAAAATTCACAACATCCATTCAGATGTTCTTATCATCCTCCCTCTCCTCTCATTGTTGCAGCAAGGGATAATTTACAGTGTCATATTTCAAATAAATCCATTTCTCTGAAATGGACTTCATTTGTGACATAAATCCATTATCAGAGACAGCAGCTGCGGGCTCTTTCCAAGTACAGGTGAGAACCCTTCATCACGTGGAGACCACCCACAGTAGCAAAGTATGAAATAAAATAAAATTTGTGAAGAGATCGACAGGGTAAGAGTGTGACAGTAAGCAGGCCTTTAATGGATACCGCCAATTACCCTGGCCATTGTAGCACCGAAGCGTGATAGGTTACAGTGAATGGAGCCGGGGCTGATGGGACAGGGGTCTCTGTAATGGTCTCCATGGCTCAATGGGCGGACCATCTAAAATCGAGAACAATGCCTCTGCTCTTCATGGCGGTGGTCTCAAGAATGATTGATGGTGCCAGCCGCGATGTAGGGCGGCTAGCATGTGCTAATGGCACGTGTGCCATCTGACATCATCATTTGCTGCCTCTGTGTTCTATAGACTCATATGTTATCTGTAGAGTTAAACAATGTTGAGCAAGTGTATTATCAATTCTCCATCATTTTTAGCTTTTGTGTTGAACATCCTGTGTGGTTCATGTTTAGTACGCCAGAGAAACCCATCTAGTAGCAGCATCTTGCCAAAGGCATAAGTAGCCGTTTGACAAACAACCTTCTCATGAACCATGTGGCAGTAACTAATGTGTCTCGACCAAAGAAAATATAATTGATTAGGAAGGAGTTATTTATTCCACATTGAGCAGCAATTAGTTTGGTGTTGTTTTTTGTGGTATGGGAGGAATGGTTTCTGGATACTGGAGAGAGGGAAGGCGTGTGCCAGCCCGGGGGTTCAGTGAAGGTGCTTTAATGATCTGGGACAAGGATCATTGAGGAGGCGCGGAGGCTAATACATCATTTGCAAAAGAGATGCATCAACATGATTGTGCTCAGATTCTCTGTTGCCGTTCTAATCCCTTTTCTATCCATGATTGCTTGTAATCCTGATGATACTGTTGAAGATAGGTTAGTGGAATGTTCGATAGTGGAATAATAAAGTAAAAGGAATTAGCCCTTCACAATTTAGTGCAGTATGATTTGGCAGGAGTCAGCCCTCTTGAGGCATTCCATCCATATCTCAAAATGCTGAAAAAGGGATTGCAAACGTTGAAGACCTTGCAGTTACCACTTTTTTTTGTGCCCCTGTAATTTTATAATTTTTTTATATGCAAGATTATGTTACCTTTAGATACACACCGTAACTGACTAAACTGAAAGATTTTAATTCCACTACCAGGAGTCTTGGCTAGATGGCCCCAAAATAATGCTGTGAAGGTTTTTTGGCAATTCTCACTTTTTTGTTTTAGGTAGCTAAGAAGCCAACACAATCTTGAAGAGAAAAGGAGACTTTCTATTCAGTTTAAGTAGATGGTGAACACCGCAGAGCATTATAAACTTGAGACACCCCTCCCTTGAAAACATCCATGGAGTACATTTGGGAAGCTTCAGTATGAATTATACATTAACCTTCCAAGAGCTGCTGAAAAAACAAAATTACATTGACCTAGAAATTGGAGTGTTTATACAATTGCCTGCATCAATTTAGCAATTTTGCTTTATTCATATCAAGAGCACCACTTACCATTGATGAAATTAATACTTGTCAGTACCCTCATTACACATACATAATTGTCAAGTTTATTTCTATAATATACTCTATTTACAAAAACAAACCCCTTCAGGATCCTGTGTTGCATAACCTTGAATAGAGGAGCTGCATGGTTCACTCATCAGCAGTATGCTCTGCGTTCAGTGTCTGTCAAGCATTGACAACACCCATGGTGAGACATGGATTGACGGGTTGCTGTTTCAGCTTGCATTGAAATTAGGATTTATTCTACCAGCGTCTTGCATGTTTTGAAGTGCTTGACATGACGGTCACCATTAAATACATTTCACCGTCAAAAGAGCAAAGTGCTGCAAAGAGCATTATCCAATCAAAACATTCCTTAAGACTCCTTAAGGTGTACTAATCACAACAGCGACTTTAAATGATGGAAATACAGCATGTTTAAAAAAGTTACAATTAAGGTGAAGAGGGTGAGAAGCAGTTGACCTCCATGCATCCCCAGGGCTGAAGATCATGTGGAGGCCTGGGGGAGACATTTGGGGGAAGGAAGCACTGCTGCCATCTAGACCCAGGAATCCTTTTGTGTCTTCCAGTCAGATAGATAGAATTGCTGCATGATTACGTTTTCTTATTAATTTTGACGACCATCCTGCATCTTGAGGTTATTGTACCCTCAGGGAGCTGTAAGAAGGTCAGAAATATAGGGTGGTGGCAATTGCATGAAGGACAAACAGTACAGCAGATTATTTATATCATTTTTTTCAAATCAGCTCTGGTCTTTACTGGAAGACATTGGACCAAAACATGGTTGGAAAAAAATAAAAATAATATATAGTAAATATTCTAGTGGCAGTATTTGGCACCAATTCAAACTCAGGGTTTCTATCAAGTTGGCTTGGGATGGTACTTATGAAATTCAAGGTGAGATCTTAACATATTCTATACGGTCCCTCTTGGGGTCTAAAATCTAAACACATTTGTGTTCTTAGATACATTCTTGAAGTACATGCAGATTACGATGTATAGTGCATGTGTCAAAGCGATAAGAGGTAGAGAAAATCGTAGCCCTTTTTCTGTTTCATGTTGCGATAATTCTTATCTCATATGTCACCCTGCATGTATCGGTAGCTTGTCATCAGCTCCCACGCTGAACAATCACCCTTTTACTTCCTTCTCTCCTCCAGCGCTTGTTTGTGTCCAGCTGTGAGCACGGAGAGATTATTGGCTTTGGTGTCGGTAGGATACCGGAGGAAAGGTCTGACCATAAATTGTCATGCCTGTGTAGCCTCTGGTTTCTCTTCTGTATTCTGCTGCAACCTTCAATGTCCACCGAGCGTGAATCATTATAAAACCTTGCTTGAAGTTGCCCACTAGCAGGGCAACAGAACCATGAGCTTTGGCAGGCAACATGTTCATGTTCTGCACCGAGAATGAGCTCTAGCAAGTTTTCTTAAAGACAAACTTTAACGTGTCTTTAAAGACCAGGGTTATTATATTCTCGAAAGTGTTGTCTACTTTATATTCAGCAGACATTTAAATATATTACATTCATAGTCATTCGTGTTTCAGTATTTAGTCAATTCAACCTCCTAGGCTGGCCTTATCAGTGAACATAAGAAACGTAGTCTTAAACATGAGGGGCTTTCTGACGTTTTAATAGTGAATAGTTGTGCAGCATTCCTTAAGTATCAGCACAGCATCTTTAATAAGAGACGGGCTCACTAATGAATGTATAAAACAACGACGCTCCTTCCCAGACTTGAGAGAACGTCATCTGCATTCCCTGACGGAAAGAATGTTCTTAAAATACCCCATGTGTGTTCGGGTCTCTACAACATGCTTTAATATTTGACAAGATGTGCTGTCAAAATCCTAGAGCAAAGAATCCTGAACAGCTGTTCATAGCACTGTACCCAGAATATATCTTTGTAATGACAGCCAAGAGAGTTGAGGATGTCATAATTGTACTGTACAAAATGAAAGCAAATTTAATCATATTGGGAACATTCACCCCAAAAAATCAGTGATTGTTGGTTTTGAATCTTGAACTCATAGCCTTTTTACACCTTTAACCAGCCTAAATGTTAACATTGGATATTGTCATAATGGTCGTGATTTATAATTTTATTCAATTCGTTTTGCATTAATTTTTCATTTGTGCCTATACCTGAGTCTATTGGAATGCAGCCTACTTTAGAAACATATATAATCTAATAGACTGCATTGCCTGCCTATTATCTAGGTGGAACTGCATGTGTGGCTCTAACTCATTACAAGATGGGGAGAAGAAGATTCATATTTGACCTTTTCGTCAAATGTTTAGAGACATTACAACTGTTTACCATAGGATTTCTGTGCTGTTCTACTGGAAAAGTACCTAGTAATGAGGTTCTCTCAAACTTCCCCCCACATGAGGACCTGTGTGTTGCTAGAAGCGACGCACTGAGAAATGGTCATTACCTGGAAACAAATAAAGCTGGGCAACAAAAGACATTCTTCTCAACTCTGTAATCTGCTTGACAACTGCATGGAAATAATGAGATTCCATGGACACTGTGTTGTGGCCTGGTCTGAGGCAATTTATGTTGTACGCTTTCAGGAATCAGTGAAGACTAGGGAAGTAGGGGGTTTGCTAAAGGTTACCATGTTGAGGTCAATTGGTCTCAAGCCATGCAATGATGCTGTAAAAAAAAATGTGGCTGCTCTAGTGCAACACAGTAGGTGCCAGTGGCTGCTCTAGTGCAACACAGTAGGTGCCAGTGGCTGCTCTCTACTCTGTAATATGAGTGACAGTTAAAGCATGCCAGCATTTTTCACCCAGGAAAAATACTTAAATGGTGGGAATTCCGAAGTAAGCCAGAAGCTTTACTTTTCTCTACAAGTGATTTTCATATGTATTATGCATGTTTTTATATCTGTGAAGACCATGAACTCAAACCATTTAGGTCTTTGGAAAGTCATGGTGAAGGAATATTTCATAATAGAATTCTCAGGGGGGTCAACACTGGCTTATACTCTTATATGTATGGCTTTTGGCAACCTTGTCAGGGTGGAAATGCGATTTAAGTATGTCCATTGCATGTAGACATACTCAAACTCACATCGGACAGGAAGCCTCATTGCTTCACGGACTTCCCCTTCACATCTTAGTTTCTATATCCAAGGCATCATTTTTTACATTCATTCAGTGATTCACGACTGACACAAAATGGTCCAAACAATCGACTGAATGCAATCACTCAAGGGATAGCCTCGGATTTGGCCATCAACAATTTACTAAAGCAACATTGGCTGGTCTAAAGTGATTGAAATCCTCGTGCCCTTGAGGTGTGTTTTCTACAAGTCTGTGCCGCTGCTCTCCCAAACCCACAGAAATAGCGATTACTCACCTAGCATGTGCAACACATCCACCTCCCCAGATTTGATCAGGGGCCGGATTAGATGTGTGTTTGTGCGCCTGTGCATGACCGTGTTTGTTGCAGTGCAAGCCAGGGTCTACAACATATTTTACAAGGAGAGCTTGTGTCAAGAGGCTATTGTCTGTGCTATGAGACGACAGACGCTCTATCTGGATTACGCATCTCAGAAGGACAAAATAAATAAAGGACCATTGTTTCAGAGGCCAGAAGCCAAATATCTACAGGGGTCTAATTCCGGGGCACAGCTCATAATAGCTTGTCTATCGAGGAACACATTTTTCAGCCTGTTGGCAAAATGAAAGCCCTATGTTTTCCACACAGAAAAATCAGCCTTTTTCCTCATGGTGGGTGGGCGTTAAAGTTGACAAATGCATCTAGTTTTATTTCAGGAATCCTAATTACTCCTGTGCTGCTTTGGTTTGTTTAATCTAGAAGATGCCACAATTAGAGTATGTGTAAGGGTTTTCAAACTGGCTAGAAAACATAAACAACCTCTTAATCTGACGGACGACACGTAAACTGAGCAGTGCATCAATATTAACCAAAGAGTGTATTTGTCAAGTTTTTCTGATGTTCAGAAAAGCTGTCATTTACAGAATTTTCTGATGAGCTGAGATAGTTGTCCTATTCCTTAATTATCTGTTGCACTTACTATATACATTATTTGTACGTTACTTTAGATTAAAACAAAATAAAGACGTGAATCTGGAGGGACTCGCTGACTCACATTGAAAATGCTTGATTGTTTTCAAGAGGGGAGTGCTGCTCAGGTTTTGAATTATACAAATCAGAATCAGAGAGCTCATGTTTGATTTGCTCTGGCACAAACATCTGGCCACCCTCCCGTTCAGACAGCTATCCAGCCAACCTGGCCCGGTTTTATTTCCAATCACATCCTCTTATCTAAAATGGTCTGATTTGATACGATGTCAGAGGATCCGGCTCCTCCTGGACAGAGGAGCGCCGTTCAGGCATAAACAACCAAGATGACGTTTGGCTGCTCTGATTGGTTGTTTTGATCCAGATACGTCCAGATGTATTTCAGTCTGCACCCCTTGGAAATAAAAAATAGACCGAGAGATTTGACTAATGCACACTTCCGAATCGCTCTGGCGACGCCAGACTAGGTTTATTGGGCAACCCTCAGACTATACTTGCACCTTTGCAATTCAGAGCTCAAACACAAGCCATCGACCCCTGACTTTCATGCTCTCTCTCTCTCTCGTCTCTCTCTCTCTCTCCTCTCTCTCTCTCTCTCTCTCTCTCTCTCTCTCTCTCTCTCTCTCCTCTACCACTGCCCTTAAATTCCCTAGAGATGTCTGTAATCTTCTCTCTAAGCTGCCGCTGGCTCTGCCACAACCAAATTGTACTGGTCAGAGTGGCCTCTATGAGAGGGTAACAGATATTTGACATGGAATAAGAGTGTAAAAACCTAAATAATAAAAGTGAGGAAAAGAGGGGATACTGTAAGAGTTGGTTGAGACATGGCTGCACGGTTGGAGGCATCATGTTGCTGGCAGGATGGATGGTTCCTATTAAAGTGAAGTCAGTTGTTTTACAGTTCTCGACTTCATGATATTAATAATATTTTCAATTTACAAGACACTGAGAGCTTCAGTGCCTTAATTTAGCCACAAGATGTATGTGCCAGGTGTTTTCACCCAAATGTATTTAACATTTTGCATTTAACTTCAACATATGCGTTAGATGTGTTTTCACAGAAATGGTGCTTTGTAAGTTATTCATGGCTGTGTAATACTGAATGTGTGCTTGTAATATGGAATATGTATACTAAATTACTAATATTAAAGATCCAAATTGTCAGGAGGATTAGGTTATAGGTTAGACCAGGCGTGTCTCACTCTTGTTCATATACAGTAGCTGTAAAGCAAATACTCTTAGGAGCTGTCCATGGTGCTACAGCAAGATGCGTCTGTCCATGGTGCTACAGCAAGGGATGCATCTGTCCATGGTGCTACAGCAAGGGATGCATCTGTCCATGGTGCTACAGCAAGAGCTGCATCTGTCCATGGTGCTACAGCAAGAGCTGCATCTGTCCATGGTGCTACAGCAAGAGCTGCATCTGTCCATGGTGCTACAGCAAGAGCTGCATCTGTCCATGGTGCTACAGCAAGAGCTGCATCTGTCTGTGGTGCTAAAACAATTGAGATGAGTTGCTGAAACAGCAGTGGGAGCAGTAGTCTACAGCTTTGATCTGATTGGAGGGGATGGGGTGGGGGGGGGTGGAGATATTGACATGAAGGGTGTTGTATTGGGTGCCACCGCTGTTGAGTGGGACAAGAAAAGTACCATACTGTGTGTGATATACACTTGTTTACTATTCAGGTGTGAAGGTCTCACACCTGTGTCTTCTGTGTTTCATTCAGTAGACTGAAGTGGAGTGCCCTTTTGTAGTTTATAAGTCGAGACGTTTGCAATAATTACAAATTAATGCTCTCAAAATATTATAAGCCCTTTTTCAATTAATTTAATAATTGAACGAAACATCATAATAAAACCACTTCAGTTTACTCAACAGGAAAGAAGCACACAAGCATGGATCATTAAAACACTTCTATGAATGATTCATGTCTAGTTTAAAAGCTCTTGACATCACTTTGTTACCTCTGCCTGGTTGTTCATGGCATGCTAGTGTGGTGAACGCCCTTGTCTTGTTTTTCCTAACGCAGGTTAACCAGGGCTCCTCACCTACTGAGAGGGGTTTTGCAACCCCCAAAAGACACACAGTTGAACCAAGTAAGCCCAAATCATCTGCTCAGCCATACAGCCCCTCGATTCACTCCATAATGTCTATCTCCAGCAGGTTAAACTCAGCCAACATGGATGTACTTAGCACAACTAATGGACATCACTTCCTTGGGATTCCCAATCTAAGTACCCCTTACACAGTTTGAAGTGTTTTTAAACGTGACTGTTCACCCAGATAGAGCTGTGGCCAGCTGTGACATCAAAAACGTTTAACTTGCATGGTTTGGTATGTGTTTGCTAGTTGATTGAGCAAAATCAGTTCCGCTTAGTTTAATGATATATTGATAGTTACGTTTAGAACCACTATGTGCTCCATTTAAATAAAAATGGACAAAGACAAAGAAAAAGACAAAGACAAAATTGTAAAGTAAAACTAAATGGAAGACAATGAGAAATGAAAGTCAACACAGAACAAAACAATGATATTCAAGAAAAACTATAAACCTCTGAAATGCCAGCTTCCCTCCACCCTCTCTCTCAAAGGTGTGCACCTTCCCAAACCTTCCCTTGACTTCATCGCTCACGCTCCCCTCACCATATGGTTATTTCAGTTGTCAGAGTTACCAGCAGAGCTGTTGCCTTGACTGCACAAATATTGTAGTCAGTGTAGTGCATTCGAAAGCTGAGGTATTTTTTCTCAGTGGAATGAACCCCTTTGGCCTCCAAACAAGTGGTGCCCATGCAGAAACTGCTGCTAAGGACATTCACATGTTGTGGGGATGCATCAATGACTCTGAAGAGTCCACGCAATCTGTCTAGAGGATGCTTTGAGGGAGAGAAGTCTTTAAACATACTCCACTGACACAGAGGCCTAAGCAAGGTTATAAAACTGTTCATGTGTAGCAATGGCAATCTATAAGTCACGCAAGGCGTATGGTTCAGTACAGTAGATGGGCTTTCATGGGTGCACAACATTAGAATAGTCGTATTTATATATTATCTTAATATTATCTTTTAAAAGTGTTAAAATATGTATTGCTTTATGTGTTGATTCCTTTGTTTAGGTTAACCAAGTCTCTCTGACCACAGCAACCATATACCATCTTCTCTGTGGAAATTCCGGTCACCTACAGAACAGTTTTAGCCATACTATAACTGGATGAAAGATGTATGAATTGTTGATGGCCATGTGTATGGTAGATATATCTACTATTTAAATGTGCTGTCTGAGGCTAGTTGGTAGCTGAGCCCAACGTGAGAGCAGATACCAAAACAGAAAGTGTTGAACTGAAACATCACTTATCTTATAATCAAATCTGTTTATTTTGTGCAGAAGTTGGCTATTGCTTTCCTGTAGGTGTGTTCCCCTTGGTCAACAGGCTATTGGTCTTTAGATTATAGTAATACTCATACAAGGAAGGCAGGCCCAGTCCATCTGATTTAACAGCAGGCGTTGTACCTGTTGTGGCACCTATAGCAAGCAACAGCAAGAAAAATATGTCTTTGAATGCAAAACCTTGATATTACAATGTACTAGACATGTGAAGCCTTTGTATTTCCATTTCCAAAAACTTGTGGGATGGAAACAAATATTATGTAGGAGGTGTGAGTGTCTGGTCATTAAGATAAAAGGATATCCTACATTTGTAAGTGAAAAACAAACCGTATTTATGGTTTCCCCAAGATTGTTTTTGCTATAAATACCTGTGGCAGTTGAAGTCTGAGTGAGGAATCTGAAGCTCATAGTGCCACCAGGTCCTCGTCAGTGGTACTACGGCAAGATCTCTCTCTTTATCTCTCTGCCTGGTTCTCTCTCATCTATTGTCTTATCACACTTCTGTCTTGCCCTGTCCTCTGTCTCTCTCTCTCTCACACACACACACACACACACACACACACACACATGCCCATCTCAGATGCAGAAATCAGGTAAAGACCTTGTTATAGATAAAAAGGTCTAAATCAAGATTTTATCAAAATTGATGTTGTTTATGAATATCCATTGTGCTGTCCTGGCTGATGGACTAATGTATTTTTACAAAATGAATTGTTTTCTTAATTTAAATGTTTATCTTTACGTTTATTCTATTAACCTATGCATCTCCGTGAAGTAGGGGGTTAATATATCAGAAAACCGAATGTGCTGGTAAACAAAACGTGATATGAATAAATCACGTGTAAATTAATATGCGTCAAATTTGATGATCAAACACACATACGCACGCAGACACGCACACATGCGTGCACTCTGGATATTCCTACACCGTGGCTGGAGAAGGGTACACCCCGTCCACAGGATTTGTCCCTCCCTCAACTACAAGCAAGCGAATTTCTTCCAGAGACGGCAGTCACACGATCATCGTGTAAGTCTGCTGCAGACAGCTACTAGGAGAGGGAACGGTGTGCTTTGGAACAAATGCGTGGGAGTTGTTTTCCACTATCGCAACCTTGCTTTTTCTTTTTATCCGACGACAAATAGGCGCATTGGAAGCTTCTTACTGAGGGGGAGCTGGGCGTAGAAGAACCGGCACATCAGTCGACATTGAAAACTGACCAATTCTATCGGACTATCACTTTTTTTATTTATTCATTTACACTATTGGAATCTGAAAGACACATATCTATTTTGAACGTGGCTTTCAAAGCAATGGACTTGAGGTAGTGGGTCTCAATCTGATCCTTCTGTGCTGGGAGTTGCCATTGGGAGATATGCGTAAGGATGTTTGGAAGCAGTAACAGTAGCAGGTGAG